>JAQZBX010074375.1:0-14766 GCA_029593785.1 Cabassous unicinctus
TTTTTTTTTTTTTTAAAGATTTATTTATTTATTTATCCCCCCCTTGCTGCTTGTGTTTTACTGTGTCCATTCGCTGTGTGTTTCTTCCGTGTCTGCTTATCTCCCCCTTGCTGTGAGGTCCTGCTGCATCAGCCCACCGCGCCGTGCAGGATGGCCTGCTCTCACAAGGAGGCCCCGGGAAGCGAACCCGAGGCCTCCCATATGGTAAACGGGAGCTCTATCCATTGAGCCACACCTGCTTCCCTAAATTTGATTTCTTTAGTGGTCATTGGTCTATGGTTTTTTATTTTTATTTTTAAAAATTATTTGAACTTAGTTCTTTTTTCTCTTAAGATTTTAAATATCTACTATATCTGTACTTATATTCTTTATCTCAATCTTCTTAGATGTTTATCTTTAAAATAAACAGTTTTTAAAATTAATACTGTTTACTATTAATATTTTCATTAATATCTGCTTTTATCTTTAATATATTTTCGTTGTATTTTACTTTGGCTTAAATGAAAACATTTTGAATTGACCATTTATCATATTAATTTTTCAATTACTGTTTTGCTTTCTAATACATATATTTAATTAATCCATGAATTTATCTTTAAATATCACTTTATATCCACAAATGTATGATATTTGGTGTGTTCATTATTTTTCAGTCATAAATATTTTATGATTTCAATTAGGTTTCTCTTTGATCCATCAATTATTTAGAAATGTGGTTTCTTGTTTCCAAAAGTGATTTTGTGATTTTTAAAAAGTCTTTTGTTATTTCTAACTTCTTTGTAACTAGAATATGGCCTCAACGTATTTTTGAGGCTTCCTCTGTGGCCTAATACATGGCTGATTTTTGTAAATCTTCCATCTATGGTTGAAATTACTTTGTATTATTTGATTGTTTTCCATCCCCTCCTTCATGCCAGTTTGACCCCACCTGTGTGTTTTGTGTGTGTATTTGTGTGTATTTTGTGTGTTTGTGGTGTGAACTCATCTTCAGCAGGGAGGCTTTTTAGCTGGCTGAGGGGGATAATACTATGTCCCCCAGGGTTGTGGTAGCGTTTTTATAGTAATTTTTTACTTGTTTCTGTTGATTCCCTCAGATTTCAAAGGTCCTTGACCAATTTTTTTAAATTAAATTCTCACCTTCAGATTCCTGCATTGTGCTGGTACATATTTTTGTGAGAGGTAAAGTCTTAATGTTTTTATTCTCACTGGATATTTTTTTTTCCATTCACAGCCCCAAGGCATAATAAGCTTCTTTGCCACTTCTTTAGATCCAGATAGTTAAACGGAGTTTTACTAGTCCCCTTTTCATAGATAGGGCAACCTTAAAGAGTAGTAGCCTCATACTTAGGTCTTCATTCCAGTCTTGCATGAAACCCAAGATTAAGACCCTAGATTTCAGCCAATGGGACCTGCAAACCAATTGGTTACCCTTCTGGGCTACCATCAAGGTTCTTTCTTACTTGGCTTTGTTCTTAGCATTTAATAAAAGATTTTACCCAGCATTTCTATGAGTTTGTTGCAGGAGGGATTCTGTATGGCCTCAGGAATCTATATAGCTGAAGTCAAAATTTGGTCTTATTATTATAGAGGAATAAACTGAGGTTAAGTGTTTTTCTAAGACCACACAATTGGTAAGTTTCAAGGCTGTGATTAAACTCCAGGTCTGAATTGCTTCTTTGCAGGTCATTTGGCTTTAATATGATATGGTACTAATTTTTACATTCATATGCTCATTTGTTGTTGAAACATTTTCTAAATTCCCAATAGGTTATTAGACACTAAGGGGACAGACTTGAGAAGAAAGAATTAAGACTGGGAATTCCTTAAAGATGTTAGGGAAGCCACAACTACAGAAATCTGTTTAGAAAATGTAAGCAAGATAATAGAAGGTAGAAAACTTTGAATTATGGTTAAGAATATAGATGGAACAAGGGTCGCTGTTATACCCAGGGTAGCATTTCTAATTCAGTGGTGCCCAGATCTGTTCAGATGATTGAATGTCTGGAAATCGAGGTGTTCTTCATGAGACCCCATGAAATTTTAATGTATTTTCATCATAAGCCAGGAACCATTTTACCAGTGGAAAAATATGACTCTCTTATGGAAGCCAGGTGACAGTTACAGGCACAAATAATGCATATCCATGACCAAACAAGCTGAGGAAGGAAGCACGATTAGCTGTTTCCAAGTTTCTTTGTTAATATTCATTTGTTTCATTACCTGCTATGCTTGCCAGCACATATGTGATAATAAGCATCCAAGGCATAGAAACTTTATGGGAAAAACTGAACATTTAGAAAAATTCTCCATTAGTTTTTCTGAAAATGGAGAAAAGCTATTAATTATCTGATTTTATCAAGGGCATCATTGCACAGCTGCTATTCTAATACATACACACAGCCACCATATATCTGATATACTGTTTGTGACTTTTTTTGGAATATGACTTTTATTTTTTTCTAAAAAGCCGTTACTCAGCTAAGTGAGGATTTTCAGTCTATTTCTTTTCAGGTGTCACGATATATTTGGATACATTTACTGTAGATTTGGTACTGAGGAGACTTTGAAACTGCCTCTTAGAAATTACCTCTGTAGCTTGACTTGGCTCTACTGCAAGGTAAAACAATAACTTTGGAAGTTGCCTGGAGGGTGATTTGCAGCATGGGATGGGAAGATGAGTGAATGAACTGAAACAGCTGGAAATTCAGAAACTCACAACACCTGCGAATCATAAGACCTCTTCATTGCTTTTCTCAGCCTTAGTTACACATTCCAGACCCTTCATTTTAGTATCCATGGCAATAGGATTTTAAAAAACATCTTCCTTATCAGAGTATTTGTAAATTAAAATGTTGACTTGCATTTGCTTGTGAGGATTCATCATGGTGATAGAGAAATATTGGGGGTTGGAAAAAAGAAAGCAAGAACAACCATTCTGGTTTTGTGTTTTCTCTGCATGTGCAGAAATCTAATTGTTAGGGCACGTCAGTTCTCAGGAAAGTAAATTACAGTGTTGGCCATTAATTTGTATATAAATGCCCCCAGGTAGGAAAACAACACAACACTTGGGTCCTATCAAGAAACTCCCTTGTAGGAGGCTTACAAATTAATTAGAGAGCAGAGCTTGAGAGAGTCAGGGAAATTGCCCTTGCTCTTGTCCAGGTGAACTTTGCTGCAATGATGAAACAGCTGAGAGAAATTGTCCAAACTATTGTCCTGAAAATATCTGTACTAGAGAGAGTAAAATCAAGGCAGGAAGCGATGAGGGTCCAGTGAGTGTGAGTACAGTTACTTGTCTGTTCAGATTACTACTCATAGTTTAGGCTTTTTTGTTGTTGTTGTTATTTCCACAGTCAGAACTAATCATCCTACCTTTCTATGTCTCTATGATGCCTCTTCTATCTTGGATGAGTTTGGTTGGTAGGGAAGGAAAATAAGCTTTGAAGAGGTAGGGATGGGCTAGAGGAGCACTGAATGTAGGGCTGATTCCTAAGGCCAATAACCAGTAGTGCAAATTCCTGTCCAGAAATGCAGGGAAAACTTGGGATTGATCTAAGCAAGCACTTTTGCCCATGGAGATAAATATGAGTGGCTGAGCATGGCAGTAGGAGTCCAGGTTGTGGCAGCATTGTCTAACGTGTGGGTTGGTTAACTTTGACTTTAGTTGGTGACTGCTGGCACAGGGATTAGGGTCCAATAACTAGAGACAAAAAGGGGTCAATCAAGAGTGAGGCAGGGGGCTGGAATTCTGGTATATCTAGAAACTCAGAATATAAATCAAAACGCCAGAAAAGCTTCCCAGGTAGACCCACTAGGGGTTAGAGAGATGCTTTCCATTAACACTTCTTCCCAGGTTTAGAACAGAAGACAAATTCTAGACCACATTAGCTTGTAGATTTCAGTTTACTCAACTCCACAGAATTGGCGCAAGGCTGGAAATATTTGAGTCAATGAGGGGATGTCCTCAGTGCCTTGCAGCTGAGGAGAGATGAGGCTGCCATTTAAAATGATAATACTTCAACCCACATTTAAAAACTTTATTGAGACACAATTGAAATACAATAAGCTGCACATATGTAAAGTATACAATTTGATTTTTGACATATAATACCTGTGAAATCATCACTCCAATCAAGAAAACAAACATTTATGACCTGCAGAATTTTCCAGGGCCCTTTGTCACCCATCCCTCTTGCTAACCCTACCCCAGACAAACACTGATTTGTCTTCTGTCCCTACACAGTCTTTTGAATTTTCTAGAACATTATTGAAATGGAGTCATGTAATATGTACTACTTTTGCCTGAACTTTTCACTCAGAGTAATAATTTTGAGATTCATCAGTGTTGCAGGTATAAATACTTCATCCCCCTTGATTGCTGAGTACTGTTCCATTGTATTGATATGCCATAATTTCTTTGTCCATTCATCTGTTGCTGGACATTTGAGTTGCTTCCAGATTTTGGCTATTACAATTAAAGCTGCCATGAACATTTGTGTATAAGTCTTTTTGTGGACATATGTTTTTGTTTCTCTTGGGTAAATATCTATGAAGCGGCCAGTTTATATGGTAGATGTATGTTTATATTTTAAAGAAATATAAACATAAAGAAAACCAGTTTTCAAAAGTGGTTTTACCATTTTGCTACTAGCAGTATATGAAAGTTCTAGTTGCTGCACTTCCTTGCCCTTGAGATGGTCAGATTTTACCAATTTTAATGGTATTTCATTGTGGTTTTAATTTACATGACCATGATAATTAGTGATGTTGAACATCTTTTCATTTGCTTATAGGTCCTTTGTACATATTAGTTTGTGATGTGTCTGAAATTTTTTATTGGGTTGTTTGTATTTTCTTTTTATTGACTTTTAAAAGGCCTTTTTAAATATGCTGGATACAAGTTCTTTGACATATGTGGTGCAAATATCTTCTCTTAGCCCATGGCTTTCCTTTTCATTTTAAAATGATATCTTTCAAAAAACAAAGTTTTAATTTTGATGATTTCTAATTTATCAATTTTTTTCTTTTTTTGATTCATGTTTTCTGTATACCCTGAGGTTGTAAAAATTTTCTTTCATGTTTTTCTTTTTCAATTTTCATAAAGTTTCACAATTAGACCTATCATTAATTTTGAGTAATATATGGTGTGAGAAAAGGGTTGACACTCATTTTTCCCATATGGATATCCATTTTGCTCAAGCATCATTAAAAAATATTGTGGTAACATATATATATAACACAAAATTTCCCATTTTAACTACTTTCATGTATACAATTCAGTGATATTAATTATATTCATAATATTGTGCCCCCAACACCATTATCCATTACCAAAACTTTCACAATACCCCAAACAGAAACTTCCCATTAAGCAATAACTCCCCATTCTTTCCCCATCTTTTACCTCTAGCGTCTGGTTACCTATAATCTCCTATATATTTGTCAAGCATCAGTTTTTGAAAAGACTTTAATTTCTCCAGTTTCACCTTTGTAAAAATTAACTGACAATACACATGTGGGGTTATTTCCAGATTCTCTATTCGGTTCCATTGATTTATTAGTCTACCTTTTTGTCAGTAGAAAATTGTCTTGATTAATATAGCTATATAGTTGTTTTTTTTTATTGTGGGTAAAAATCAAATTTTTTCACAATACATACCAATATTTGTAAGATGATATATAAATACATATGCATATATGTGCATTTGCTTACATAAATGTTATTTTTTATATATATATATATATATATTTTTTTTTTTTTAAAGGTGCTTAGATTACCTAATTATTACTCAGAAATTACAGGGATTATATAGTTATATATATATTATATAGCTATATATTATATAGCTATATAGTTTTTAACCATATTTTCTAACATAAACATATACAATTGTAAATTTCTATCTAAGCACCAGTTAGCTATATCCCACAATATTGTTGTATTTTCCTTATTCAGTTTGAAATGTTCTGACTTCCTTGTGATTTATCTTTTATCCATGGGTTATTTATATGTATTATGTTTATTTATATGTATTTGTGGTCATTTATTGTTTTCTAATTTAATTCTTCTGTAATCAGAGAACATACTTTGTATGATTTCATTTTTCTGAAATATATTGAGACTTGTTTTATGACCCAGTTTATAGTCATCTTGGTTATGTGCTCTTGAAAAGAATGAGTATTCTGTAATCCATAGGTGTAGAGTTCTATAGATGTTAAATAGATCAAGGTGGTGGTAGTGTTGTTCAAATTTTATGAATTTTTAAAACATTGCTCTATTAACTGAGGAATCTCCATAAATGTGTACATACATGTATATGAATTTTTGTATTTTCTTGATGAATTGACCACTTCATTATCATAAAATATCCTTCTTTATCTCTGGTAATATTCCTTGACTTGAAGTCTACTTTGTCTGATATTAATATAGCTGTACTAGCTTCCTTATGCTTACCACTTGCGTGACATATCTTTTTTAATCCTTTAACTTTCAACATGTCTGTGCTGTCTTTATATTTAAAGTATATAATTAGGGCATGCTTTTTATTGTCTGGCTGTCTCTTATTTTCAAATGGAATATTTCATCTGTGTTTAATGTATTAACATTATTGGGTTTAGATAAGTCATTTTGCTGTTTGTTTTCTATCTGTTGTATCTTTTTTCCCATTTCTTGTTGTTCTTACTGCTTCCTTTAGGTGTTAATCAATTATCTTTTAGTATTCAATTTTAATTCTTATGTTAAAATTTTAGCTATACCTATTTGTATTTTCTTCAGTGGTTGCTCAAAGGATTACAGATATATCCTTAGTTTATTAAAGCCTTCCTTGAGGTAGTATTGTACCACTTTTAAACATTTATAGTTTGCATTATACTATAACTTAATATAGATCACTTCACAATGATCTATGTTTTGCAACAGGATAAATAATTTAATTCCCTTCTCCTTTGTGTTATTGTCATCTCATAATTTACTTCTACATACCTTATCAGCCCCACAATACAATATTATAACTTTTCATCAGACAATTATCTTTTAGAAAAATTAAAAAATATATAAAACATGAAATATTTTTGTATTTACTCACATATCTACCATTGCTATTGCTCTTCATTCCTTCATTCCTTTCCTTAGATGTGATATTCAATTTGATGTCAGTTCCCCTTCACATGAAGAACTTTCTTTAACATTTATGAAGTATAGGTCTGATGAATTCTTTCTTTTCATTTATATGAAAATGTGTTTATTTTTTTGTACCTGTTTGAGTGATATTTTCTCTGGATATAGAATTCAGGGTTGGAAGATTTTCTTTCAGCATTTACTCATGTCATGCCATTGTATTCTGATTTCCTCTGCCTCTCAGAAAAGTCAGTTGTCATATGTATTGTGGTTCTCCTGTAAATAATATGCTTTTCTTCCTTTTCCCACTTTCAAATATTTCATTCATCTTTGGTTTTCTGTTGATTGACTATGATGTACCTAGATGTTGAACTTTTGAACTAGATTCCCAAAGTTTTTGAATCTATGTGCTGATTTTTTCCCCCTACCAAGTTTGGTAGTTACTCAGACATTATTTTTCAAATACTTTTCTTTCACATTTTTTCTGGCCTCCCCTTTTGGGACTCCAGTTACACATATTTTAGACTGCTTGATATGGTATCATAGTTCACTGAAAGTTTTTTCCTTCAATTTTTCAAAAATTTTTTTATTGGATATTATCTATTGATCTCAATTTTCACTGCCATCTCCATTCTGCTGTACAAACCCAACCAGTGACTTTATTTCAGAGATTGTATTCTAAATTCTAGAACATTTATTTAGTTCTTTTATATTGTTTCCATTTCTGTTCTGTGAGTCCCCTTCTATTTATTCATTATGATAATTTTTCCTTTGGTTTTTTGAATGTATCTATAATAGATGCTTTAAATTTATTGTCTGATACATCCAACATCTGTGTCATTTGGGAACCAATTTCTATGACTGCATTTTTCTTGATATTGCCCACATTTTTCTTGTTTCTTTGTATTTCTAGTAATTTTTTATTTTGCACTGGACATTATAGATGAAATGTAGAGGCACTGGTTTCTTTCATCTTTCTCTAAAATGTGTTTCTTTTTGTTGTAGCACTCAGTTAAATTACTGACCGATTCCCTTGATTTTGTGGAGTGTTGGTTTTATCCTTTGTTAGAGCGGGCCTTTTTCGGTTTTACTCTTAGTTTATTCCTAAGGTTGACCCTACTAGAGTTTTAGTGGAAAACCTGGGGTGATTACCGAGGCCCTCTAACTTGGCTAGACTCAAACTTCTAATTCAGTCTTCCCTGAAGCAGAAAACAGCTGAAATGTCTGCTCAGCTATTTCAGCCCTTTAGTTATTAGTTTTATGGGCTCTTTGGGGCCTTCCCCTTGCATTCATAGGTCAGGTTTCAGTCAAGAATTTGAGCTAAGTTCATATGCAGATTTGGGGGTTTCCTCTCTGAGATTCCCTACTTTCTGAGCTATCCCTCCTCCATTTCTAGCTGCTCTGGCTTCCCTGAACTCCATCCTCAGACACCTCAAGTCAAGAGGACTTCTGAGTTCTAGATGCCCTGTGCTACAGGGACTCAAGAGAACATTCACAAAAAAATTAGTTTAATCATGTATCTTACCCAGTGAAGTTACCTTCTCTCAAGAATTGGATCCCCTTCAGTTTCTGCCTGCTTTTGCTCACTCTCCAGTGCCTTCAAATAGTTGTGTTTTTAAAAAATATTTTGCTGTGGACTTATAATTGTTATTTGTAGGAGAGTTAGTTCAAATCACTTACTCTGCCATTACTAGATCCAAAATTCTCAATGTAGTAACTTATTTGTTTCTTAGTATAATGCTTTATATGTTACTAAGATTAATTAAAGATTTTCTATTTGTCTCACTTATATTCAACTGTTACAATGCTATGTCTCTGTTCATATGACAACTCCAAATGGAGTTGTCAAAGCATTTCATACAAGGTTTAGGGTGCCAAAACATGTGTGCACAGGAGAGCCGGGTGCTAATCCTTCCCCTGCCACTAACCAGTTATTTGACTATAGGTTAGTCACTTAAATAGTCTTGACTTCAGTTTCTGCTCTGTAAAATGAGGGAGTTGAGTCATATTTTTAAACATTTTTAATATATCAGGAGTCCTATATTTTCCCAATAGAATTTTATGAAAATGTAAAATATATTGAAGCAAAATAGCCCTTATTGTAGAGGGCTTAGTGTCCAAACTGCTCATGCATCCATCCATACCTCCACTTCTACAGTGTCATTGAAGCTTCTTTGGAGAACCCTAGAACTCCTTAGAGGAGAGTCTGAAAAAAACCTGAGACTAGATGATTTCTAAAAATATATTCCCAAGAATGACCAGACTGTGCCTGTAAAAACGTGGTCATTTTGCCTATGATCTGATATGGGGAGTTGTCACCTTTGACTTCCCTCTGCTTTTTCACTTTAACCAATTTCTTGTCCCCAATTCTATCCATATCCAGCACCACGGGCAGACATTTGCTGCGGTTTGATAAGTCTGGTATCTAAGGGATTTCCTGCAGTTGTAGCTAAAAGTATCACCCAGGTGCTGTACCACTGAGCACAAACCAGCCCACCCATCTCCACTTTCCAACTTTAAGACGTGAGCAATACTTACCTCTACCTAATTGCTCCTTTGTGGGTGGAAAAAGAATTAATAAGCTTGGAGCTGCACTGATCATTTATAAATTCTTTCTCCATCTGTAAAATAGCAGCAGACAGGCTTAAGAAATCCTCTCCTTGCTTTACCAGTTGGTAGTTTTGTTGCCTAAAAGAAGCAACAAAATGAGCAGGTGTTGAGTACTGCCCACTTCCAGTTAGTGTTGCCAACTCTTACAGAGCACTCCACCTCCAGACTTGAGGAAAAGGATTGCAGGGTATAAAGAAGGCAGAGTTAGCTTAATGTCCTCCTGTCCCAGCCCTTATTTCTTCCATTCTACCCCTCAAACAACCCCAGTGGTGAATTTTTATCTCATACCCTATGAAAACAGGCACATTCCTTCCTTTGAATGGAAATGCCAGGCTGCATAAAAAGGTTTCTACACATGGCACTACCTTGATGGGGGAGAATAATAGTAATAGTTAACATTTTTTGAATATACAATATGCCAGGCATGTGTTAAATGTCTTTACATGGTTTATCTAATTTAGTCCCCTCAACAGTACTTAAGAAATAAGTAATATCAAAATGAGAACACTGAAGTTCAGAGAGACTAAGGAACTTACCTAGGTCCCAAACTAGCAAATTGAAGATCTCAGATTCATATCCAAGAAGCTTGACTCCAGATTCTGCACTTTTAGCTACTCAAGCCCTGACTGCTATTTCAACTGACAGGCAGTTTCTGTCACACTGTGCCCCAGCTTCCTGTCTCTTAGATGTGGAAAATGAAGATTGTATTTCCTCTGCCCCTTCTTAGTTAAACTAGGAAAATTTCATTAAAAATGTGAGAGAAGGACATTTGGTTTTTTGTAGTAGAGACTAGATATTGATGGGTCGTTGTCAGGTAGCTCTCTCTGCCTGGTAAAGTTATGAACTCCCTGCCAGTGCAAGCCCATGTTGACACCTAGTTAGCATCTGCATTAGAAAAGTTGTGGAAGAGTCTGGCTTCTCTTTGTTGTTGATGCATTCTGTGATTGAGTGAAATGAACGATCTTTCAAGTTCAAGATGTATCCTCATCTATGGTAATTGTGCAATTTTTTTTGGTCATACTATCAAGCTTATTGGGTAAAGGGGTGAAGATTTTAGAAACAATCTCTCTGTGCTGTTTCCCAAGTACTTAGCTCAAAAGGGGTTTGAACTTTGTATCTATATCATGCTTCAGAAAATACTATATTATTTCTAAAATAAGTGCCACATTAAGATGACACTTTATGATTTTCAAAGATTTAAGTTGAGTGGAATCCAGATCAGCTATTTGATTGCTGACATATACTCATTAAATGGCAAGTTGCTGTAATCTTTCAAAATGATAAAGCCCAAATTTGAATTAGAAAAATGTACCACTGGGGAGAGAAATTGGGAAATAATGTAGCAAAAGCATTGACTTGGACACTGGAGGCCTGGATTTGGTCCCAGCTTGATACAATAGTGGGCAAGTCACTTTGTCCCTGTGGCAGTTTGAAATTCTTTATGAATCCCCAAAAGAGAAAGATTATGTTTCTCTTTCTATTCCTGTGGGTATAGGACCCTTTCAATGTCAGTGAGGCGTGACTCAGGTTGAGTCTCTGCCCTCTTGCTGGGTCTGATATAAGTGGAGACACACACAGGAAAAGAGAGCTGTATCATATTGATCCCGCCATGTGAGAGAGAGGACTGCAGGAAAACAGAAAAGCCCAGGAGAAGGTGGAGACCTTGGTGAGAGATCAGTGGCCATCTTGATTTTCCACATGTCTGCACAATAAAAGATCAGCAGTAGCTGACTTTGGTGAGAAAGCACCTCTGATGGTGCCTTGATTTGGACATTTCACAGCCTTGGAACTGAAAGCTTTTACCCCAAATAAATCCCCTTTATAAAGGCCAACCCATTTCTGGTACTTTGCATCAGCAGCCCTTTGGCAAACTAAAACTACCCTGTTGAGATTTGGTTTCACAATGTGAAAATTAAGAACAGGACAAGGTGCTTGTGGAAATCCCTTCCATTTGCAACCTATATGATTTTGTTTTCCTAGTGATAAAACACATTTGCCAAGTTTGTCCAAGACTTCAGAAGTTTTCCCCTTGAAGTACCATATGGTAGAGGGAGCATGATGTGGTCATTAAGAACACGGACTTTGGAGCAAGAAAACCTAGGTTTGAATCTTGGTTCCACTATTTATGAGCTCTTATGGCATCAGCAGGTTACTAACCTCACCTCAATTTCCTCATTCGTATAATGGGGATAATAATAGTACCTATTTCCTTGAGTTATTATGGGAAGCAAATAAAATATCTAAAGTTCTTAGAACAGTTCCTGACACATGGTAAATGCTGGATAAATGATTGCTTTTATTATTGTAAAGGCACCACTATTGACTTCTATTCGTGCTCAATGGTTTTAGGAGAGACTTCACATTTGCTTTCTAGATTGAGAATTCCCTGAGACCCTTGGGGAATGAGGCTTAGAATAGTGTGTGCCGTTGTATTTATAATCTCATGAGTAGCAATCGGCCATTTACACTGCAGTCTGCTTGTATGCACTCACACCCACGCAGACTGCCTGCCCTTCCCACTCATCTTCCCTTTTACCCATCACAGAGAAAGCAGCTTCCTGGCAGATTTCACAGAGGAAGAGGCGTAAGGAGACTGCTCATTGTGGTGGTTCTCAGTTGGGACATTAGCAGGAGCATCTCTGAGCCTTATATTGTGCCACTTATTGAAGTATTACTGGGAGTTCTTGCCTCTTCTGACACTTAACTTTTCAGATCAAACTGTGGTGCTGGATACAACCAATGGGATTGAGTGAGCTGACAATGACATGCTCTCCGGTTCTTGGACCAGATGCTGCCTAAAAGAGAGGCTGGTAGGAATCAGATAGAATGTTATGCCTATTGGCCCTCAAGTTTGGAGTTATAGAAAAGACCTGGGAAATGACCAGAGCTTAGAAATAGTCCACACATGAGGGAAAAGGGCAAGAGAAGTTAAGGGACTTGGCCACAGGAATTTAGCTATTTTTTTGAGAAGGCAGATGAAGAGTTTGTTCCCTGGTCTCTCTCTGGTTCTCCAGCATAGTGATTAGGGGCTGCTTTGATTCAAATCTTGATTCTGCTCCTTGCTAGCACTGTGATCTTCAGCCAGTTGTTTACTTCTTTCTGGCTTCATTTTCTTAGTTGGAAAATGGAAACAATAATAAGGGTTTTGTGTGAATTAAATGAGAGAGTATGTGTAAGGCACTTAGGACAGTTCCTGGAACATAAAAAACACTCAATAAGTGCTTGTTATTGTTGCTAGTCTTCCAAAGAACCTCAGAAATATCAACTCTTACGTTTTGACCAGGCTTGCATTGAATGGATTTTCTCTCACTTAAAATATTGCTTTTCATTTCTTCTTAGCTTCTGATTCAGAAGTGATATTGAGGACCCATCTGAGAATCCATAACCATATTATTCCCTGGAATCACTGTGACTTTTGGATTAAAGGTGGAAATGATTTTTAAAAAGTTCCGCATCATTTTCCGTTTTGACTTTGCATTCAGCAAATATTTACAGAATGGTCTGCTGTGTGTTGGGCACAGAGATAGGGCCAGGGGTGTGCAAAGGTGGGCAGTCTGATGTATCCCTTGTCTTCACAGCGTATGCATGATTGGCAGTTAGAAAGGCAATGCCGCCACAGCGCACGAGGGCTACAACAGGGGAGAAGCACATGGAAGGAGCCCCTAACCCAGATTTAAGGAGTCAAGAAAGGGCGTTTTGGAAGAAGTGATGTCTATGCTGAGACCTGAATGATGAGACAGGTTCTTGGCTAGTCTACAGGGGGGATGGAGAAGAGAATGCACAGAGAGGACAGTGTGCATGTGCTTCTCAGCCTTGGGAAAACATGGGGCTTTCACCAATGTATTCAAAATTTAACAAGTATTTATTAAGCTCTTATGATATACCAGGCACTGTTATTCATAACAGGGATACATCACTGTACAAAACCAGTGAGACCTTTCTTCTCACAGGGGTTATAGGTGAGGACTGAAACATAAAACTGATAAGTGCTATGAAGAGAACTCCTTCAGGTAGAATGATTAGGATGAGAAGGAGCCAGCCTTGCAAAGATTCAGGGAAGAAGGGTTCCGGGCAAAAGGAACAGCAAAAGCTCAGATCTCAAAGTCAGGAACAGTCTTGGCATGTTGGAGAAACAGAATGAAGAGCAGAGTGCAGTGTGCAGAGGGAGTGGGGAAAGTGGTACGAGTAATTCTGAGGGTGTTGGGCTTGGTTGTCAATATAGATGAAGGCAGCAGAAGATTTGTAGAAAAAACTGGTTTAAAAAAGAACACAATGAGGGCGTCTTTTTTTCAAAACTAGGAAACTTTTGGAAAATCCCAGTTGCAAATACCTCTTCTCTGAAGTGGGACTTGATTCTGCGTATTTTAATAAATTAATAAACATGAAGAGCATATTTCGTGTCATCATTGGCTTGAAACACACATAAGGCGAATGTGCTGCTAAAGGTCCTGTTCCAAGTTCTGAGTACGTGTAGGTAACAACTAATGAGCAAGGCTGCCTGGCTCAGCAAGAGGGCTCATGTTGCTCATGGGTATCCCAATGGTTTCTTCTGAGTTCTAGCCATGTATTTCTAATTGCTTTCATGAGTTTTCTTTCCCAGTTTCCTTTGTACTTAAATTTGAGTTTCAAAAATGCTTTAAATGCTTTTTATCCAGTGCAGGCCTGCTTTGATCCAGGTTAGTGGTTGATGTTTTCCAATTACATTTTCCCAGATTGTCTACTTTGGAATTGGATCCTGAAGGTCACGCAGGGCACTCATCCCCTCTTGTTGTTTGCTTCCAGCTAACAGCTTTGGAGATGATGAAGAACTATCCACATCTTCTGACGGTGATGAGGAAGTGATTAAACAGTTTGAGATTTCTGTGTCCCGCTCCCAGAGTTTCTGTTCAGCAGCCTCTGAGAAAAGAAGGCAGACAGGTTTGGAGCAGAAACGGAAATTTAGTCACTTGCTCTCTAACCACGAAGAGGAAAGCACAGACTTGCCTGCCTGTGAAGGTAATCTTTGCCTCAAACTCTTCCTTTATCTGGAGCAGGGCGTG
>JAQZBX010074376.1:0-14763 GCA_029593785.1 Cabassous unicinctus
GCTAGGGGGTCCTGGCCTGTCCCCCACTACCCTGCCTCCCCTCCCTCTCCCACCCTGGGCCCTGAGGGCCTGGAGAGGCAGTGTGGGGGCCTGAGGCCCATCCAGGGTGGGTCTTGGGGTGCCGAGTGGGGCGGGAGGAGAATGCGGGCAGGGTGTGGGCGTGGAGGCCCGGGAAGCCCCCGGCCACGTTTGCTCAGGATTAGGAGCGACTCCGCAGAGCGGGGTCCCAGCTGCCAGCAAACAGGTGCGGCGGGTGCGGGTCACTGGCCCAGGCCGCCGGGTGTCCTGGGCAAACAGGCCCTCCCTTCCCTCCAGGAACCACTGCACAGGGGCCTCCCGGGCCCGAGGGGCCTGGTCCAGGGGCCCGGCGGGGGCGCCAGGCCTGGCCCCAGCCGCCCCGCCCTGCGTGTTTTCTCGACGCTCCTGCGCTCTATGTGGCTTGGCTTGCTGCCCCCCTCCTGGGACACTGCGGCCCCCCAGGCGGGCCCCCCGCCGGCCTGGGCAGTGGCCTGTGCTTGGGCGATGGAGGTGTCCACACCCCCCCAGGCAGGCCCGACTCGGACATCCAGAACCACAGCCCTGCCCAGGGGAGGGCGCTCAGGACAGGCCTGGGGGAACTGAAGGGCTGGATTTGTGGGGGCGCAGACAACACCCCTCACCCTGCAAGAGCCGTGTGAGGGGGACAAAGCAGGAGCCTCTGGGGGAGAGAGGGAGGCGCCCACACCGCTTCCCCGCCAAGCCCCTTGACCGTCAGCCAGGAGGACCGTGGGGGCAGCGGCCCAGCCAACGTGGCCTGTCTCAGATGCGGCAGCTCCTGTGGGGGGGGGGCACAAGGTGAAGGGGACCCCCTTGTCCAGCGTCTGCTCATGGAGCCAGATTGCGCTGCGTGTCTGTGCACACGTGCGCACGCAGACAGAGAGCAGCGGCCCATGCTCTCCAGAAACAGTTTGCAAAACCGGCCCGGCCGTCGGCGAGGCAGACTCGGTTTCCCCAGTCCCAGAGTCGGGCGTGGACACTGCTCGAGGACGAGGCCGGTGGCGCCCGCCTGTGCTGACCGTCGCCAGGTAGAAGCTCCGCCTCCGCGCTCCCAGCTCCGCGGCCCACCGCGTCCAGGCGGCCTGCGCGCTCAGCGGGATGCGGCTTTGGTTTTGCGCCGAACCCTGGACGGTCCTTTCATGGAACTGTCCGTGAGGACGGGCGGGTGGCAGTGGTGGCAATACGGACCCCTCCCCAGTGTTGCAGCCCCTCGCTGCTCCCCGAGGCCTGGTGGGGGCTGGGTAAGGTGGGGACCTGGGGGTGTGTGCGTGGTGGTGGGCTCCTGCCATGGGGAGGCGGCAAGGGTTGGGCGGGGCCAGTCCTGGGACGCTTGTGCTTGACAATCCCCACCTCGTGGGGCCTGGGACTCGGGGTGGCGCAGGGACCCCGGGGGATGGGGTCGAGGCCTGACCCTCCCAGCCGCCGCCTCCGCACCCCTCCCCCCGTCTGCCCCGGGGGTGAGCCCCCGCGCTCTCCCCACCCAGGAGCCCTTGCCCTCGGCCGGACCGGCAAAGCTGGGGAGGGGGTGGGGCCCAGGACCGACTTTCCTAGGTGCAAGTCACGGCGTAATGGAGTCGTTGCTGGGTGATGAGAGGGGCCTGTGCGTGTGCGTGTGCCTGTGCGTGCGTGTGCGTGCGTGTGCGTGTGTGACTGTGCACGTGTGAGTGCGCGCGTGAGTGTATGTGATTGTGAGTGTGCGTGTGCGCGCGTGTGTGCACGTGAGTGTGCACATGATTGTGAGTGTGCATGTGTGTGCGTGTGTGTATGAGTGTGCGTGTGTGTGCACGTGAGTGTGTGTGTGAATGTGAGTGTGCGTGTGCGAGAAAGACGGACGCGGGGCGGAAAGAGGAAGGGGAGGGAGGTGGACGGGGAGGAGGGGAGGGGCATGCGGAGGTCCCTGCTGGAGGGGGTCCTGGGCAGGACCCTCGGGGCCTCCCCCTGGGCTGCACTGACCCTCCTGTCCCCCTTGGCTCAGGCCGCGCCTCACTCGCTTGAACCTGGGGTCCGCATGAGCCCCCAGTTCTAACGCCCTGACCCCGAGGGTGCCCAACGGCTGGCATTCTCCAAGGGTGCCCGGATGGCCGCGCCCCACTTGTTGCTCAGACACGGCCCCCGTGTTTCCCTCAAGGTCACACAAGGTCATCGACCACGAGAGTCGTGAAGTGAGGCCGGGCCACATGCGGGAGACCCCCCCCTCCCATCTCCCCCCACTCCCACCTCTGCTCCTTGCCACCCACTCTCTTGATGGCTCACCCAAGCAGAAGGCTGAACCTCATCCTGCCCCCCATCTCCCTGGGCCAGCTGATGATCACTCATGGTGTGACCAAAACAAGCTTCTGCCGCTGTCCCAGCGCCTCCCCCGGCCACCCCGGCTCAGGGAGGACAGCTCCATCCTCGCATCCTCGGCTGCCCAGCGCCCCTGGAGCCCCGTCCCTGCTCTGCTCGCCAGCACCCAGCTCAGCAGCCAGCCGTCCTTCGCCTCTGACCCCTCCTCACCGCCCCACCCTGCCCGGCCCAAGCCCCCGGCTGGCCTCCTCTTCTCCCACCCCCCCGCCCATGCAGCTAGGGGCTCTGCTGAGGCCAGGTGGGCCTCCACCCAGACCCCACACAGAGCGGAGCCCAGGAGACCCACCCGCACCCTCCTCTCCCTGGTGCACCTGCTCGGCCCCCGACCTCCCTGCTGGGCTCCGGGGCCCCTCCCGTCCCCCAGGCCCTGGCCCTCGTGTCCAGCCCCCACCCGGCCCCAGCCTTCTCCAGGCCGCTCTCTGCTCGTTCCCGCGGCTCGAGCACGTCGTCTCCTGCCTGTGCATCATGCTCATTGCCCTCTGCAGAGGATGCTGCCCTGGCCTTGCCCCCTGCCCTGGGGGTGAGACCCCCAGCTGGCAGCAGTGGCCCCTGCTCTTGGCCTCTGACCTGCTGCCGGGTCCCTTCGGAGTTCACCACACTCCCCCGGGCCGCCAGCTGCGGTTCAGTTCGTGGCGCGCTGATCACGGCTGACTTGGGACATGCGGGCCCCGAAGCCCCCGTGGAGGGCGCGGGGGTTCCCTGTGGGGCCGTTGACCCTGAGCCGCCGGTGGGCGGGCTGTCCCGGGTGTGACTCAGTTTCCCGGTGCTGTGGGAGCTGTGGAGAAGCTGCTGATGCCTCGGGCAGCTTCTGTGTCACGTGGGTTCTGTTGGGGTCTTTGTCTGGGGGTCCCGGGCTACGCTTTGTCCAGGCCCCACAGTGGCCTCAGCTTGTGCCCACCACTGTTTTGCCTGTCCCGGCCGCCAGGCTCACCCTGAGGGTGGGGACTATGCCCCCAGCATCCACACCCGCCCACCTCCCCTCTGCCCGGCCCGAACCCAGCGGTCCTGTGCCATCCCCAAGGCCCAGCCGGACGCGCAGCCTCTTAAAATCGTCCTGCTCCAGTCTCCACTCCTGGCGCAGGAGCCCGAGGCCCCGGAGGACGCCGCATCCAGCCCTCGGCCTCTGGGCAGCGCTCTCGGGGCCCCCGAGGTCCGTGCGGGCTCATCTGACCGCCTGGTCGCTGGGCGTCTCCTGGCTAGAGCCAGGGCGGCCTTCCGGGTTCCAAGGATTCTGGGTGGGTGGGCATGCCAGGGGGCCAGGAGGGGCTGTGACCCCAAGCTGCCCACCGAGGCCACACCCTACACCCACCGCGCTCCCTGTCTCCGGAGCCCCGTATTTCCTCTGAGTCTGTGCTGTCCCCTGATCTGGGCCCCTGGGCTGGAGGCTGGACACCCCTTCCCCATCAGACCAGAGCACATTTGCGGCTCCCCCCGCAGGGCTGGGGAAACGTGACTGTCCAGCTCCAGGACAGCCTCACCCCAGTGCCCATGAGCCGCTGACCTCCCAGAGTCCAGGGTGAGGGTGGGGACCCCCGCTCGCCTCCCGCGGCATGGCGGCGAGGCCGCTGCCAAGAGGCTGGAGGGACACACCCAGCTCTGCGGCTCTTTCCGGAAACCACAGCTTGCATAACCTGGCCAGGGACTGCTGGGGGCAGGCGGCGGCCTCCTCAGGACCCCGATCCGGTTACTTCTCGCTCTGTGCCCCGATGCCAGGCAGGGACGTGGGTGTGGACTCCTCCCCCCCGTGAGCCGGTGCTCTCCCTGGGGGGTGGGGATTAGTCACCAGAGGCAGTGGCGGCTGCCAGACACCCGATCCGCTGGGGAGGCAGTCAGGGTGCCGCCCGCTGCCCGGGTCAGCCGCGCCTGGGGAGCGGCGGCCCAGCAGGGGCGGGCTGGGGCCTGCCCACTGGCCTGCACTTCCTGCTCTCCAGGGGGCGGGGGGCTCCCTGCCCACTCCACCTGCCTTGTGAGCGCCGAGGCCGTGCCGGCACCCAGACGCTCGCGGGCCCGGGGTCCCGGGCTCCACCCCGCCTACCCCACCCCCGCCTGCAGCTCACACCAGCCCTGGGGAGACTTCTCACGGCACCCCCAGACCCCGCTGGCCGGTGCTCAGCCCCTGCCCTTGGACGTTTGGGGTGAAAACTGCTGCTGGGGGCTCCCTCTGGACCAGAGGCCCCAGTGGGGGCACGAGGCTCTGCCCCTCCTGCTCCTGGCAGCCACGGCCCACTCAGGCAGGGAGGGGCGCACCTTGGGGACCCACAGCAGCCTTGACCTGGAGGATGGAGGCAGGCGTGAGAGGGGTGAGGCCCAGGGGCCCAGCACCCTCCCCGGACGGTCAGATGCGGTGTCCAGGCAGATGTGCTTTGTCACCAGGCGGCAGTCCTCCCCCTTCCCCGGGGACCCTGGCGGCCCCTCCCCGCCGTGGCTGCAGCTCTACTCTGGCCTGGACCTGGCCTGGCCTCGAGGGGCCTCAAGGGCGTCAGGCAGGACCCGGGGGTCCTCGGTGCCGCTGTGCTGCCACCTGGTGGCGGCCGCAGGACATGCATGGCAGTCCTGGGCACCGTGTGTGGGTGACCCCCCTGCTGCCCCTGGCCCCCAGGTCCAGCCCTGCTCCACTGGTCCTTGTCACAGGAGCAGGGCGGGCTTTAAGCAATGGGCACTCTATTCCCGGAGCCGGGGTGGGGGCAACTGCCCACCCAGCCCAGGGGACGGGAAACAGGCTTACTGCGTCTGCCCTGCTGTCCACCTTGGGCCTCGGTTTCCCCCTTGTGAGAGGAGGAGCTTGTGAGGACCCCGAGTCCCGTCCCTTTGGGCATCTGAGCAGCCACCTGCCAGCCCGTCAGCCAGGTGCCCCGGCCCGGTCTGGCCCCAGCCCCTGGCCAGGGTCCAGCTGGCCAGCACCTCTCCCGCTGGCCTGGCCGCTCTGGGTCCCGCTTCTCTGCCAGCCCACGCTCCAGCCCCCCAACCCGGGCTTCACAGGTGGACGCAGGACCTGGCCCTGGACTGACCGCAGCTTGGCCGTCCCTGGCTCTCTGCCCTGCCCTTGCCCCAGCCCAGCCCCAGGCTCGGCCTCGTCTCCTTGAGACCCCCCTGCCAGCTCTGAGGGGCACGGGGCCAGCGTTGCTGTAATGGATGGAGTCGAAAGCTTTGTGGAGGGGCCCAGGGGTCTCTACAGGCTGTGCGCGGACCCCCTGGCTGACCTGGGGGTGGCCACGGGCCGAGGTCCGCCCCACCCCTGCCATTTCTGGGTTTCACGGACAAGCCCCAAAAAGCACAGAGTCCGTGGGTTGCGAAATGCTCCAAGTTTATTTATGAAACTAATCAATCATGGCCTGGCAGCGCTGCCGTCGGGGAGGTTCTGCCTCCTGCGGCCGTGAGCAGCCAGGCGCCGCGTCTGGGGCAAGTCCAGCGCCACCACAGAGCCTGTCCCCACGTGGAGCTCCTGCCCGCCACAGGCTGGCCCGCCCGTGGGCGCAGCTTGTTGCCTTCAGCCCGCACAGGGGGCAGGGTCTGCGCCACCAAGCAGGCGGCGGCAGGCGGGGCGGTCCTGGGAGCTGGGATTGGGAGGAAGGGGTGGACATTCTGGTCGGCGTCCAGGACGGAGGCCGGGGGCGCGGTGCCACTCAGTTACTGCGGGGCCGGGCCTCCTGGTCTCTGGCTGCTTCCCCACCCTCGGGCTCCGCTGCTGAGTGGATGGGGGTGCCCGGCGAGCCGCACTGCAAGCCCACACAGCCGCACTCCTCCACGTGGGGGTAGCTGAAGGTGCGGCTGGAGCCGTCTGCGCAGCGCAGTGTCGCCGTCCTGGTCGAGGTCCGCAGCTCCTGGCAGCACTGGCATCTGTGCTCCATCGCTCTGGCCTCAAAGGAGAACCTGTGGGTGGAAACGCCGGGCACTGCGCTGAGCCCCTGCGGCACGAGCACCGCCACCACCCTCCCTCCCTCCACCTTCACAGGGCCCCCCTCGGCTGGCGGCACCCCCAGCCCCAGCCCTGGGCCTCTCTGAGCACAGCCCGCGACAGCCCCCGGGGCGGGGGCCACGCACGTGGAGGACGTGTCTCCGCAGTTGCCCCCGCAGTAGGCGAGGCTCACGGGCCCCTCGGAGCTGCAGTTCCGCTGCCGGATCACCTCGGGCTTGTACTTCACGGCGCACGACGACTCTGGGAGGGACGCGGGGGCAGGGGTGAGGCCTGGCTGGGCCGCCCCGCCGGCCTCCTCGGGCGGGGGTCAGGCCCTGCCTGGCATCTGTGCCCCACTTACGGTTGTGGTGTGTAGGGGGACAGGACAGGCAGCAGCCGTCCTCGCTCAGCCGGGCCTGGTCCTGTGCCGACAAAGGAGCAGCGTGAGGGCCGGGGAGGCCGCTTGGCAGCCCTCCTGGAGACGGGGGGCATGGCTCCCCGTCCTGTCCCCTCGCTGGCGCTGGCTACTCACCAGATGGCAGTGGAGCGTAGGACATGCCTTCTTGATGGTCACCACCGAAAGCCCGTCCTGGTGCTTCTCGCACTCGTGGGTCACGCAGCGGTCCCCAGACCAGGACTCGCCGGGCTGCAAGGGGGCCCCACAGCAGGGTGAGGCCCTCCCTCCGCCTGGGAAGGCCGCCGCGTCCACCGGAGGGCCCGGGGCGGGGGCGGTGCGCGTGGCAGCTGGGCTCGGGGCCCTCCGAGCTGGGGGCTCGGCTTTGAGGGTGGAGCTTTCCCTGGGTCCCCACCCTGGCCCCAGCACGCCCGTCGCTGCCCCCGTGCCCTTTGTGTGCCCTCCGTGCTCCCTGGGCACGCTGCCCACCCAGGTCCCCCGCCCCGCCCCCGCGGCGGCCGGCGACTCACGTAGAGGAGGCGGGTGGAGCCGTTGCTGGTGTGCAGGACGCAGGCCACCTGCATGCAGCCGCCGCAGCACTGCCCGCTCTGTGCCTGGTACTTGAAGCCCTGCAGGGGCGACACACACGCCTCTTGAGCCTGCCGGCCGGGGGCTGTAGGGGCCGGGGCTGGGGGCGGCGGGCACTCACCTCTGGGCAGTGGCGGTCACAGATTTGCATCTTACACTTGACCATGTACGTGTCTGTCGCGGGGCCGCTGTCAGCCTCGCACCGGCACTTCCCACACAGGTCTGAGGAGACCACGGCGCCAGGCTGGGGAGGGGGCCGGGACGCCGGCGTCGGTGAGCTTGGCTGTGTCAGGGTTGGGGGCAGCCCCGCCTCTCCCACCCTGAGCTCTGTCTTCCAGATGTCCCTGTCCAGACCCCAGGCCACTCAGGCAGACCCCAAAGCGTGGCGGTGCCAGCGAGGACACCCTCCTGAGGGCCTGGGAGAATTTGAGGCTGGGGTCTCGTCACTCAGTGGACTGATCCGGGGTCTCTGCGCCCCAGCTGGCCCTGCAGGTGTCAGGGGAAGGGTGGACCCATTGGCCCAGGCCTCGGCCACACGGGAGGCTCAGCTTCCTGGCTCTGGCAGGAGGCCAGTGTGGGGGTCTATGGGGCTCAGAGACCCCCAGGTTCTCCGAGAATCCCTCGGTCGCAGGACGAGCCTGCCAGGCCCTGGCACTGCTTGGGGCCTCAGAGTCTCGTCTCAGGGGAGGCCATGGGAGAGCAGGGGCCGCAGCTGCTTCCTGCCGGGCTGCTGGGGATGGGGGGTCCTGGGATCAGCTGTGTCTCACCTGGTAGAGAGTGCCGTTGACGCTGCAGCCGCTGGGGCCTGTTCAGGGGGGACAAGAAGGTCTCCAGACCCGGCCTCATGGGGACGCCACCCCAAGCCCTCGAGCTGCCCTGCCCCTTCCACTCTCCCCACTTCCAGCTCCGAAACTCCTCAGCGAGTTCCCGGGTTCTTTCCTAGAGCTCCTCCGGCCTTATCCGTGCCGAGGGCTCAGACCTGGAGGGACAGGCCGGGCAGGAGGGGCTGAGCGGGGGCTCCCGTTACAGACACTTACGGCACGTGTAGCTGGGGCAGCAGCTGCCCTCCTCGTGGCTCAGGATCAGGCGGGAGCCCTGGGGGCAGGCGTCCTCCAGCCTGGGGCAGTAGCTGCTGTTGCAGGCTGCGGGGCGGGAGGCGGTGCTCAGGCAAGGGTCTCAGGAGGGCTACCTGCCTGCGCGCCCTGCAGGGGGCACCTGGCTGGGCCCCAGGCGAGGCTTCGGGGAGTGGGGGTGCCCGGTGCCTTCAGCCCAAGGTGTAGCCGCGCCCGCCAGCAGAGCCTCGCTCACCGCAGCTGTACTGGGCACAGCACCCGCCCGGCCGGGGGGGCGCGGACACGGGTACAAGGCCGTGACCTGAGCAGGCTGGGGGTGGCGGGCAGGCCGGTGTCCGGCAGCTCATCGTCTGGGTGGCACCGTCGCAGGTGCACTCCTGGCAGTTGGCGCTGACCGTGTGTCCCGGCTGCGAGGGAGGAAGGGGTGGGCGCCGGGCCGTCGGTGTGGTGGCCGGAGGTGGGAGCCAGGCCACCCTGACCCCTGGGCGGTGGGTCTTGGAGCTCAGAGCAGAGGGCCGGGGACGAAATGGGGGAGCAGCTTTCAGGAGTACAGGGGGCTCCCGCAGCTGCCTGGCAGGTGAGGGGAGGGCACGCAGCTCGGCATGTGGACCCGGCACGGGTGTGGGAGGTGGAGCAGCGCAGCCCGACTGCAGGCTGGTGAGCCCCCCGCCGTGACACTGGCCCTGGCTGAGCAGAGCAGGAGGGGGCCCCTGCTGAAAGGATGGGACAAAGGACTCCCTGGGCACCCTCTGGGGCCCCACAGCCCCAGAGGCGAGCGGGGGGGCTCAGTCATGGAAGCCACTCTCGGCCTTCTCGGGGACGCCTTGCCCCCACCCCTCTCCTGAGCCCCAGCCCCTGACCCTGCACTGGCCATCTCCAGAACCACCCTCCTCAGGGGTCCGCCCGGCCCCACTCACCTCCACCGGCTCTCCATTGGGGCCCAGGCAGCCTGGAGGGAGAAACGAGAGTGAGGGTCCCAGCCTGGTGGCCGCAGCCCCTAGCCTCTCCTGGGCAGGACCTCAGGCCTTGGCAGAAAGCCCAGGGGTCTGCAGGGCAATCGCAGGCCCCAGGTAAGGAAGCACGGGTCAAAGCTGTGCCCTGGCCAGAGCGCAAGGCAGCGGCCTGCCCAGACTCCTGGCCTGCCCGCCCCCGGCCCGCCCAGCCCCCCGGCCCACGCACTTGTGCACTGGGTGGGCACGCAGGTTTCTGTGCTGGAGCTGAACAGCATCATGCCCTTTGGGCAGAAACAGCCTTCTGTGATGGGGCCAGCGTCTTGGAGGGCCCTGAGGGGAGGTGGGGGGTCAGACAGGGCTCCTGCCTTCCAGAGCAGGAGGAGCCCCCCTACCGGGCAGCCCAGATAATGGGGCCTGGGGCCTGAGAAGAGTGGAGGGGCCAGGCACACCCATGAGGCAAGGGGGTACACAGGGCTGGGGGGCACGTACAGGGGCTGGGGGTATACACAAGGGGCTGGGGGCACGCGCAGGGCTGGGGCATTACACGAGGCTGGCGCTGTCGTTCCCGTAGCAGTAGGAGGGGCGGGTGGGGCCGCAGGGCAGGTACTCCTTGCCGGCAGGGCAGGAGAAGTCTGTGAGGAGGAGACGCACTTTGAGGGGCCCCGCTCCGGAACGGGCTGAGGGCAGGACAGCGGGGCGGGGCCCGAGGCCGCGGGCAGCCAGGCTGGGGACACTCACAGCAGGTGTCGTTGGTGCGGCCCCTCCAGTCGATGCAGACGCCACGGGACGCACAGAGTGACGCGTACAGCTCCAGGCCGGAGCACACCACGTGCGGGTCGGTCATGTGGCACTGGTCGAAGCTGCATCCCTCGTAGTACGGCTGCGGGGGGATCACCGCGTGGCACGGTGCGAAGACCCTGCAGACATGGGCAGGGGGTGCGGCCACTCGCCTCAGGCCACCAGCAGGCTCCGCAGCGGGGGCCAGCCGGGGATGGGGCTCTAACTCTGCGGGACGTCTCTCTTTGTGAAGGCTGCAGAGCCCCGGGGCGGGGTCACTGTCCACACGTGGGCTAAGCCACCCTGTCTTCCCAAGACGAGGAAAGGCCTGCGGACTCAGTGAGTGCAGCAAGGCGCCCGGCTGAGGCACCATCTGTTTCCTTCTGCAAGCCCTTCTCCCCTGGGTCTCCCCCTCGGCCCCACAAACCTGCCTGGGTGAGCTTTGGGGCTTTGAGGCCAGTTCTTAGGCCCAGAGTGGGAGCGCATGAGCAGGCAGAGTCCCGGCCCAAGCCCTGTGTAGTATCCTGGCAGCTCACACTGCCCACTCCGCTTGGAGCTGCTGGCAGGTCAGTTGCATCCACATCGTGGCCCATGCTGGGCACACCCATCTCCCCCCGTCCAAGACCTTCCATCCCATCCTCTGGTCCCCTTCTCCCTCAGAGGTTGCCTGAAGGCCCAGTCTTTCCCCAGCTGCCCTTTGGGTGGTGGGCTCGGCAGGGCTGCCCACTTCCCTTCCTCCTGCTTGGCATCTTACTCGCTCAGAATCAGCTGGCAGATTGGCGAAGGTGGGCACGGGGTGGGCAGGGTGGTGGGCCCAACTGGTGGTGGGTGTGGCCTGTAGCAGTGTGACTGATTATTGTTCACCCTCCAGTGGCCAGACATCTCGGAGCAGGAGGTGGCCACTGCCCCCCCAGGCAGGCGGCACTCGTCCTTCTGGTCATTGGTGCAGGTGCCTGGAGGTGGGCGTGGTGGGAGTCAAGGCCAGCTGGGGACAGCAGAGCTGCCCACCTGCCCACCTGTGGGGCTCAGTGTGCCCAGGCTGGGCGTCTGGGCCCTAATGCAGTACCCAGGTCCTAAACCTCTCTGTGCTTCCTTCTGCACTAAGAAGCAGGACCGTGGGGCAGGTCTTGTCCTACAGAGATGCCGCAAGTATGGACAGGTGTGTGCTCTGGGTGCCTTGGGAGCAAGGCACCTGGCCATAAAGCCGGTGCCCGTGTGCGCTGGGCACATCCTTTGTGTCGCAGGGCTTTGTCTCTCCCCCAGCTGAAAATGCCAACCCCAGGCTGGGGCCTCACCCAAAGCATGGCCCTTTTTTAGTGCTAGGACAAGTTCAACAATATTTTAATGCCCAGGGAAAAGGCCTGTTCTCCAAAAAGCCAGGGTGGAGCTTGGGGCTGGGGCCAGGTGTGGACGTACCGCACTGCCCCTCGGTGTTGTTACTGAATTTGCTGAAAGGCACCTCTACTGAGAAGATGAGGCCGCTGAACATGACCTGGACGCCGATCTTGGGAATGGTCACGTACATCTTGATGCCAAGTTGGGAGATGACGATACCATCTTTCCTGAAGCCAGGTCTGACCACCTTGTTGTTGAAGATGATCTGGACACAGCAACATGGCCAGTGGGAAGCAGAAAAGCAGGTGGGTCAGCCTCATGCCCAGCCCACCCCATTCTCCTCCCGCGAAGGCCAGGCCATGCTCCCCACCCTGCCTTGACACACAAGGGTGCCCAAGCTCGGGCAGCTTCCCCACCTCGTTGGTCATCACTCCGCCGACTGACTTGCGGGTCAGCACGACCCGATCCTGCTGGTACTCAACAATGATGGACTGCGGGCAAGACAGCCCGTCCTCGGCATCACAGAAGTAATTGTCAATGAGTACACGAAAATGTCCGTACACGGGAACAATCTGCTGCACCAGCACGTAAGTGCAGTTGTCCAGGAAAGTGTAGTAGGTGCCGTCGAAAGTGATGTAGTGAGGGTCGCCCCAACCACTGCAGACACCTGCCAGGCATGAGGGGCACAATTATGAAGGGGGGGGTCAGCACCAGAGGCTTCGCAGCCCTCCCTCCACACTTAGCCCTGAGGGCTCTCTCCCAACAGGTCAGTTGGGAGGCAGCCTGGTCCTCCCCGACCACCTTGCCAGGTGGGGAGCAGGTGCAGCCCAAGGGGGCTGACCCTCCAATTCATTGGAGCGCATACACCCAGTACCTGCACAAAACTGCCCATAGATGCTTGCTAAGGCCTCAGAGGAGAGGAACAGACTGCCCTCCACCTTCTTCCACCCAGCAGGGCTTGGCCTCTTCCCACACCCAGCAAGGGTCCTGGTTCTCGTGACAGTCACGAGTGGAGTCTCCGCCCCAGTCTGTGGGGCCTGCATCACCTGCCCTCGCCTTGCTGTTTGAAATTCATTCCTGATGTCTAAACCCTTTCTTTCCTGATTCCGTGGGTCCCCTACCTCTGCTGGGCTCCCTGTTTTCCCAGCAGAGGGAGCAATGGCTGCTCATGGGCAACTTGAGCTCTCTCTTGGACAGGGCAATCCCTGCACACATCCCGCCCTCCTCTCCCTAGACAGAGGTCCCCCACCCCACTGCCCCCAGGCTGCCTCAGTGGCTCACACTGGCACTTGTAGTGGGAGCAGCAGCCATCCTCGTCGGCCACCTTCAGGGCTGGGTAGCCATTAGCGCAGGTCGGCTTCTTCATTTGTGGGCACTTCCGTGGGCTCAGGGTGACAATGTTGTCACCCTTACAGGTGGCCTGTGTGCAGTTGGGCATGTTCCAGGTTTCACCTTTCTGCGGAAGCAAAGACAAGATCTCAGTACCACCCAGGCAGGCAAGCTTCCCTGGCCTCAGAGCGGCTTTCGGGGAATATGCTCCTGTGCCCCTGCCCCAAATCCCCAGAGGCCTTACCTGGCTACAGCCAGAGCCTCAGGTACCTCCCCTGGGCTCCTTGTCATCCAGTTCCCAGCAGGGTCTCAACTTTTGGCTCCACCCTCCCCACTGCCCGACATGGTCTCCCAGAACCTTCCATGTCTACAACAGGACCATCTTGTGATCTCTCTGCATTGTTCACCTGCCACTGGCTTTCATGCTAACTGGAAGACTCAGCCTAAGCAGAAAGATTCTAGGGGTTTCTGCATAAAGGCACTACAGAGACATGGGCTGCTGCTCCCTGAGGACAAAGGAGGGGAAGTGGAGGTTACCGTTCTGGGGGGAGCCGCATCTGGACATCCACTGGTCACCGGGGTTTGAGATGAGATGTGGGGGGATGCTGGAGGGGGTGTGGCTGGGGTGGCCGGTGCTGTGGTGGACGGGCAGTCCTGGGCAGCGTGTCTGATCACTTGACAGTCTTGACTGCACAGGGCATAATAGCAGTGGCCAGTGAGGTCCGTCTGACGGTATATGATGGAGCCTGCAGGGAAAAGGAGCATGTGCCTGGTTAGCGGAGCTGTGGCCGAGATGCCCGTTGCAAAGGAGGGAAGTGTCAACCATGCTTCAGCAGCAGGTTAATCCCAAATCCGAGGAGATTCTAGCTGTTGGGTGGGTGTCTCCTACTTTCTGAAGATGATTGGAAGTGAAACCCCAGAGGAGGGAAGCAGGCCACGCAGAGTGCATTGGTGCTACCCATGATGAATAAAATTAACTGCCTGCCATCGGAAGGCCAAGGGAGTCCTTTCCTTGCCTTAAAATTGGCGTTTTGTGAGTGGGGAAGGTGCACCTGAGCTCACTCAGCACAGCCCAACACCATTGGAGGAGAAGGTACATACCGGCAGGGTACAGGTGGTCAGACACGGCACAGTAGCAGACTGCAGTGGACATGATAGTAGAGACAGGGGTGGAGGCTTCGAAGAACGTGGAGGTGGGAATGGTCATGTGAGGAGTCACAGCAGTCAGGGGACAGCCTTCCTTGGGCTCGCAGCACAGCACACGGACCTCATAGTTGAGGCACGTCTTGAATCTCCCCACCTGGTCTTGGTTCCGACACACCAGACCCACATCCGGGTTGCACTCCACCACCTGGTCCAGCTGCTCGATGCTGACCTCAGGGTGGTTCTCTGCCCTGCACTCGAGCCGAGTGATTGCCTCAGGCCGGCGGCAGATTTTCTCTCCTCTCCTGACGATGTTGTTGTACGTTTCCACGTCTCCATCATGGGGCCCAGGGGAGGGGAAGTCCACATCGAACCACTTGGTCCATGAACACTGCAGCTGGCAGTTGTGGGTCACATGTGATGAATGGGTAGGTGCAGAAACAGGCACAGAGCTGGTGATTGAGGAAACAGAACTGGTGGTTGAAGGACTGGAGGTGCTGCTTGAAGGCCCAGAGGTGGAGGTTGAAGGAACAAAGGTGGTAGTTGAAGGAACAGAAATGGATGTTGAAGGGACAAAGGATGTGGTCAAAGGAGCAGAGGATGTGGTTTCAGGCACAGAGGTAGGGGTTGTTGGGAAAGTAGTTGTAGTGGTTAAAGGACCAGAGGTGGCGGTTGAAGGACCAGAGGTGGAGGTGGAAGAAGTAGAGGTTGCTGTTGTAGACTCAGGCTTGGTGGATGTAGCCAGGCTGGTGACACTCACAGTTTGGGTGGGTGGAATTGTCACGGGTACAAGGGGACAGCCTTCCTTGGGCTCGCAGCACAGCACACGGACCTCATAGTTGAGGCACGTCTTGAATCTCCCCACCTGGTCTTGGTTCCGGCACACCAGACCCA
>JAQZBX010074377.1:0-14762 GCA_029593785.1 Cabassous unicinctus
CAATCCATTATGGTAAACTATAAAAATCTCATTGGGGAAAAATCATCATTGAGAGAATCATAAGCAAGTTGCAAATACTAAGCAAATATTTATATAGCACTCATAATCTGGATCAACCCGGAAGAATTCAAAAGGGAAAACTAATTGATTTTGCATGGAATTTTCATTTGTGGCTGTGACTCAATTAATTTCAAGTAGAAGGTTCTAACTACAAAGTAATTCATAGAGTCTTAAAATGCCACACCCTAATACAGTGGCATCCAGCCAAATTTTTAAAAAAGCAAAATATCATAAAATAACTGCTTTTCCTCTGGCCTGCCCGTGTGCTAGCTGTGCCTGGAATCTCGGTGGAGCTACAACTCTTACTCTACAACTCAATGGACTCACCCAAGTCACCTGATGAGAAGGCGATGATGGAAAATGGCCATCCCAGGGAATGGAGAGAGCCTGCAGCCGCAGGCAGGATAATCCCATCCACTGTATCCATGGGATATAAGCCCCCTCTCACTTGGAGGTGGAGTGGACATCACCATCCCAAACTCGTCAGGATTGGGGGAAGAGCTGTGGACTAGAGTGGACTTAATGGTATTCTGTTGTAGACATATTGTGATTCAAGCAATGGAAGAAATTACAACAGTGAGGTGGAGCCAGTGGCCACTGGATGCTATTAGGGCAGGGAAGGGAAAAGCAGTTGTAATACAGGTGCTTTTTCAGGACTTGGGAATTATCCTGAGTGACATTACAATGACAGATACAGGCCATTTTTTACATCAGCATATAACATGCAGAACTGTGTGGGAGAGAGTGTGGTCTACAATGTGAACTATGGTCCATGCTTAGTGGCAAAGCCCCAGGATGTATATATCCATTGCAGGTGATAAGCCACACTAATGAAAGATGTTTATGCGGGATGTTGTGGGAAGTGTGGGAGGTGGGGAACATGGGAATCCCTGTAATTTTTGTGTAACATTTATGTAATTCAAGCATCTTTTAAAATATAAAAAAAAAGAAAAAAATAATGAAATAAAATAAAATAACTGCTTTTGCAGAGTAAGGGTGGAGGCCAAAGAACAATATAACTTATGAATACAACTTACTGGACCCCTGAAGCATTTGTTTACTCATTTGTAGAAGGAAAAGGGATGCCTACTTCATAGGAATACTGTACATTGCTAAAATGTGATGATACTGGTGAAGACTGAGCAGAGAATGAGACTATAAGAAGTACTCAGTAAATGTTAACCTAAGAATCCTCAGTCTGCTATTTAAGTTCCTAAAATGTTGGCACTGACTTGTCTATTAACTCTTAACTATTTTTAAAATATACCTCCTCGTGCCTGATGATGTCAATCTCTTTATTGATGTCAATTTATGGTATATAAATTCCTACCCGTTTCTCTGGCACTCCCTTTGGATCATGCCCCACCTTTGCCGTAGAAAGATTCTCTGATACCTCCAGCTGCCACCTCTTACTTCTCTAATTTCCAGTATCTTTAGCTTCTGTGCCACTTACTTTGTTTACTTAGAGTTTCCTTTCTGAAATTTATCAAATTTATTCATTTCACTCTAAAATGTATACAAACCCGATAAGTGAAATATATACCTTGCAATTCCTACTTGTTTGAGTCTGGTTTGAGTCTGGTCTTCTTTATTTGCAAGTGGTGGATATCCACTCGGGTGAGTGCAGGCAAACTGAGGCAAGGAGAGTGGAGTCGGGGAGTGGTAATTTAAAGGTCCTGCAGGGGTTCACAGCGCTATAGCAATCAGGTGAGCTCCTGGGGCATCAAACTACCACCAAGAGCACAAATATCTCCAAGATATTCCTCAGCCTCTGTCTCTTGCTTCTGTTCCTCTTGGCATCTTAGTCGCCCCTCTCTTACTACATAAAACTCTTTCTTTACAGAAAAGATGATATGACCACCAGGACTGAAGATTTATATCATTCCAGTTTATAAGTCTTAGAGGAAAATAAACAGATACTCCATTTCCCCTTCAAAAAAAAAACACAAAAAAAGCAGGAAAAACACTGGCTTTATGTGGGTCATGAGCCTATATACCTTAAAATCATCGCTAGGAAGAGGAGTAGGGCATGCTACGGGCAAGATGTTGGTCGTAAGCCCAATCATCATTCTTAGGGGAGCAATAGACTATGATTAACTACTGTGGTTGTCTTGTCAAAATTGGGGGGAATGATTTTCTACTTAGGAGAGAGTGATACTGTTGCCAGAAAAGAAGAGAAGACCTCCTGGGCCAATTGCAAAGAATCCAATACAACACTTAATTATAAGTCATTGGAATTTCTAAATTTATTTTTCTAGGGAAATAATGTTGTCTCTATTCTTTACCCCCATGAATTCAATAGCTATTAGGCACTTCTTACCAGCCAGGCACTGTGCTGGGAAAGGTGCTTTAGATACTAAGGTGACTGAGACCTGATCCCCTCCCTTTTGCAGTTATAAGTCACACACGCACGTGCACACACATACACACACACCCCTAATGGAGATGAGCTTCAACCTGCATCTTAAAGAGTGAAAAGGAATTTTTCAGGCAGTAAGTTAGGAAGAGCAGTCTGGACAGAAGGAACCATATAATCAAGGAAAAGAGGCATGAGAATAAAGGGCAGGTTAAGAAGATGGCAAAGGACTCCACGTGGTGGAAAATATACCTCCTCATGCTTGATGCAAGAGCAAAAGAATACTAGATGGGCAAACGAGCTGCTGCAGGCCTCTGTGGCCTTCTCAGTGTACTTTGACTTCTTCCCACATGCAATGAAAAGTCATGGACAATAGTATTCATGGGCATTATAGAATCTTATATGCATGTTAGGCTGACAAATCTGGAGTCAGGCTAGAGTATGATTGAAGAATACAGTCAGAGAAACCATGAGATAAGTGATAAGGAATGTTTAATCCAAGATGGCAACAGTGGTGATGGAGATGAAATGGAGACTATAAGGACAAGCTCAGTATATCTTTGCAACCCCCCACAGTGCCAAAGGCAGGCTATGATGTTAGTAGTGCCTTACTTGGTATCGCCTGATTAATTTTGGAAAACAAAGCTAAAAATCCTAGAAAACAAAACCACTCTACCTAGGTTGATAATTACTGTGAAAAGCTGTATTTTTCCAATTAAAAAAAAATGGATAAAAATATTTAAGATAAATTACAGTACCAGGTAGATGAGGCTTTCCCATATAATGAAACACATACTGGACTGCTGGAAAGGAATGCATTTTGTAGTCAGGACATAATAAATTCTCAGCTCTAAAGGTCCTGTCATTTCAAAATCTACCCAAGAAGCAGTCTTTAATGTAGGAGAGGAAAAGGTCCCTATGAGATTCTCAAGTATGGGGCATCCAAAAGTCTGAAGAGGAAAAACAAAACTCTACTCCTATAGAAAATAAACAAAACAATTTTCCTGACCTCAGTTTATATTACTAGAGTGAGGTTTGGAAACAAATCACCTGCAAACAAATGGCCCTTCATAAAGTCACAGGGTAGTTTGAGAAATATGACTAGAGAAAATACCAAGAAATCATATGTAAGGACCCATTTTCTTTCTCTTTCTCAATGCTTTCCTTAAGGTCTGAAAAATAGCTATGTTTACTTTTTCTTGAACTGTGTTATGCATGACACATATCGCTCCATAAAAGATGACCATTTTGCAGCCCTCTTTGTGTTCCGAAACCCTGAAAATGCAAATAGCTTCTGCTCTGGCCTGCCCCAGATTTGCGTTTCTACCACTTATGCTGCTATTTTGAATTCAGGAAGTAGTTACCAAGGGTCTGTTTTACATAGGATATTCTTGAGACAACAGAAGTAGTGGTGGATTTTCTTTTTTTGTAGCCACAAAGACACAGCAACTTTTACTGATAAAATCAACTCCACATAAAAATTACAGATAGATGGCTTATCATAATAGAATATCGAAGGACTACAAGGCCACTTTGTTTAAAGAGAACACTTTTTAAGAAAATGAAATAATTTTTAAAAATAACCAATAAAATACAATTTTTTTAAATTTGAAATAATAAAAAAATTTTTAGATATTTTTTAGACATTGTGTCTTTCATCACTGTAAGATCTGTTGTCCTGTATGTACAGTGACATTTTCTTCCATATATTTCCCCAGTGTCTTATTTTTTTCATTTCTCTTCAAAGAAGTTTTAGGATACAGAAAAGTCACATAGAGAACATAAGGGATTCGCATATACCTAATGCCCTCCCCCTTTTCCCCTCTCCCCTATTAATAACATTTTACATGTAGATGGTACATTTGTTACAACTGATGTACAAATATTGAAGCATTGCTATTAACCACAGTCTATGGTTTACATTATGGTTTACATTTTGGATCGTACAATTTTATAGGTTTTGATGAAACTTGAAGCGGCCTGTATCCATTATTGCAAGATCATGCTGAACAAGTCTAATGCTCCCAAAATGCCCTACGTTCCATCTATTCTATTCTTCCCTTCCCCTCCCCTCGAAATCTACGATAACCACTAAGTTTCAACTTTTGGAGAATAAAGTTCATAGTTACTTGCAATCATATTGAGTGTTTGACATATTGGTCTGTTTTCTTTTATTAGGCACTGCCTATGTTCTCTAGGGATAGTTGTCTCTCTAATTGAGAACATAGCAGGACTGCCCTGGATGGGAGTTTGATATTTTCTTGTTTATTGTGTGGGTCTCCACCCACTGAGATAACACACTATGACAAGACGAACACATACATATTCCATAAAAGCCTGCCCCAGGTTCTCCCTGTCCCTCATATCGTCCCACATCCAGCACTCTATACCAGTACCCCTCTCCTGCCATGTTTGGTAAAAGAACATTCCCAATATTGTAGTTTTAACCACAGACCTGCAAATCCCCAGAGTTCACCTGCTCCTTCTCCCAAACCTCTCTCCAGTTCCATGGATAGTCCAACCCAACCCCCCACCCTACTCCCTCTCACGGACAAGCACCTCTGAACACAATCACATCATGGCATCACTGTCATGCTCATCCACTGCACAACTACACCCTTCCACCATTTTTGGAGAAATGGATCACAGAAGAGTCACAACAGTGGCCGGGGAAGATCACTGGTACAGGGTGTTAGTGATGCGGGATATGTAGGAAGGGGTTTGCCTGGGGCATGGCTCTAAGGCATACGAATATGTTCACGTGTCCATGGGGCATTGTCTTGGTGTGTGGAGATCCTCACAATAACTTAAAGAATATTGAATTCCCATCCTGGGGAGTTCTGCTACATTCTCTAATAGGACAGCAAGAATCCCCCAAGTGCAAGGGCAGTGCCTAGTGAAGAAACACAGACCACTATGCCAGGCACTTGATATTGATGATTGTACTTATGAATCTTTTCTTGTGAAATTGACACAGCTTAGTATTATATATTGCCTAAGAGTTACCTCCTGAAAGGCACCTTGTTGCTCAAATGTGGCCTCTTTCTAAGCCAAACTCAGCACATAAATGCATTACCTTCCCCCCAGTGTGGGAAATGATTCCTGGGGATGAACCTCACCAAAGGATTATTACCAAGCACCAACTAGCAATGCATCTGGAAAAAGACCTTGACCAAAAGGGGGAAATGGTAAATACAAATGAGTTTTTATGGCTAAGAGACTTCAAAGTGAGTCCGGAGGTCATTCCAGAGGTTACACTTATGCATATCTCAGCAGGATCTGATTGACTGCTACAGCAAACAGCAGGATCTGATTGACTGCCACAGCAAACGGTGCCTCAAATAGCAGGGCTCCTGAGGGCTCTAGAGACATCCAGGAAGTATAAGCAGGGCAGAAAAGCTCAGGAATTCAGCACCCTGTCAATTGCCTTGAAATTTATGCTCCACAGTGTAACAATTACACTCATTTATAGGTTCTCTACACCTGGTTCTTCTGTCCGTTTTACTTGAACCTATAATTAACACTATACTTGATAGATATATCTCCCAGAGACTTAAATCTTTGATCCACCCTTGTGCCAGTTGAGCCCTGAATTTCAGCAGAGTTGCAACACCTATTCTCCAGTTCATTGGACACACCCCGAGCAACTAACAAGGAGATGATGATTGACAATACCCATCCCAAAGAATACAGAGTGTCTGCAACTGCAAGTAAGATAGTTCCATCCATCTGCCCCATGGAATCTAAGCTCCCTCTCGATTAGAAGCAGAGTGGGCATAACCATCCCAAAATCCTCACAATCAGGAATGAACAATGGACTAAAGTAGACTTATTATTCTACTACAGCCTTATTATTGTTCTACCAATGGAAAAACTCTTATCATTGATATAAAGGCAGTGGCCACCAGAAGTTGTGAGGGATGGGAGAGGGAAGAGTAGGTGTAATATGGGGGCATTTTTTTGGAACATTGGAATTGTCCTACATGACATTGCAGTGACAGATACAGGCCATTGTACATTTTGTCATAACCTAAAAAATTGTGCAGGACAGAGTGTAAACTATAATGTAAACTGTAATCCATAGTTAGTAGCAATGCTTCAACACATGTTCATCAATTGTAATAAACATACCACACTAATGAGGGATGTTGTTGATATGGGAAAGTGTGGGAGGGGGAGGGAGGGGGGCATATGGGAATCCCTTATATTTTTATGTAACATTTATGTAATCTAAAATTTCTTTAAAAATAAAAAATAAGAATTAAAAAAGAACAGTTATTAAAAATGTATAAAGCACTAGGCATTATCCCAAACTTATATTCTAGAAGGTCTCTCAGGAGATAACACAGGAGATATAGCCTTAAAAACTATAGAGATTTAAGAATTAAATTGTAAGAATCTACTGCAATGGAATTAACATGATTGCCACAGAATAACCTAGAAAGTAGCCATGTTTGCACATTCATGTACTAAAGGATGAGGCATATTAGGTAGAAGTGACTGATGGAATGGCTCTACCAAAAGATCTTGGAAGATGGCCACTTCCTAATCCCTGCAACCCATGATGAATACGTCACCTAACATGGCAAAAGGGATATTGCAGATGTGACTAGAGTTAAGGATCTCAAAGTGGGGGGAATATCTCATATTATCACATGGATTCAAAAAAGCAGAACAAGAAGGCTGAAAGGTGGATGAGAGAAATGGCAGTGAGAGAAGGATTTGACACTTGTGGCTGGTTCTGAGATGCAGTTATGTGCGAGGATAGGGACAGGCTTCTAGAAGTAGAGGAGACATCCCTTTCTACCCCAACACCCATCCTCACTGACTCCCAGCAAGGAAACAGAGACTTCAGTTCTACAGATGCATGGACCAACACTCAAATGAGCAGGAAACGGACTCTCCCCTAGAGACTCCAGAAAGGAACACAGTCCTGCAGGTATCTTGATCTTAGCTCAGGGAGAACCAAATCAAACTTCTGACCTACAGAATGGTAAATTAATACATTTGCATTGGTTTATATCACTACGTTTATTGTCATTCAAGGCAGCAATAGAAAACAAATGCAGCCTCAGAACCTGGTCCTCCACCCCTTACTCTTTTTGCCTTTTGACAGGGTTACTGAAGCCCTCTTAGCCTCAGTTTCCTCAACAATGAAATGTTGATAACAACAGTACAATATCTCAGAAGGCTGTGATGATTAAATTTAAAAATATATAAAATGATTTGCATAATATCAAAAATGTAGTAAAATTTCAATATTATTTATAAATGTTACCATATGGAACCTATATTAAAAAAGCATACATGAAAAAAATTTTCAGTGTTCAAAACATCCAAGAAAAACTGTATTAATTTCTTTACTGGAGACCTTCTCAGAGCATTTCATATACATGAATCTTCAAGAAGACGTATAGTCAGCAATATTTTCCAAAAGTTTTGACAAGAAAACTTCATTTTACAAAATATCATCTTACGCCCCAAAAAGCACAATTTAGGAACCAATGGACTAAATTTTAGGGACTCTCTTAAAGTGCAAACATCCTTTGGAAAGGATAATGTATTGTCATGATTTACTATTGTTGTTGTTGAATACGAAAATGAAGATATTAATAATTTATAAGTAGCTTTTTTGGTTTGTTTTTTTTTGGGGGGAGGGGGGCGGGTACCAGGGCCAGAGATTGAACTGAAACCTCATATGTGGGAAGCCAGCCCTCAACCACTGAGCCACATCAGCTCCCCTGAGTTGGTTTTATCGTTTGTTTGCTTGTTGTTTGTGGTTGTTTTTAGGAGGCACCGGGAACCAAACCTGGGGCTTCCCATGTGTGAAGCAGGTACTCAACCCCTTGAGCCATATCCACTCCGTACAAGTAGTTTTTAGATTCTATTTTAATGAACAAGCTTTGCCGAAATTTCTTTTAGAGTTAAAGGACTGGTAGTGGTAATTTCCAGAACTTCAATCATGGCTAAATTAGTGAAAAAATTTTGCCTGGCAAGATATCAAGGGTCAGAGAAGTCTAGGTATCACTGTACGTTCTATTTAGAAATGACTATGGAAAGAAGATTGCATTGCCAAGATTATCTAAAACCCAAGGATATAGATGGTGTTGACTTTGAATAGTGAACTCCTGCTATACAAAATATTCTATTTCAGAGTACATTAATGAGGAAACAGATGTAGCTCAAGTGGTTGAGTGCCTGCTCCCCATATATGAGGTCCTGGATTTGATTCCTGGTACCTCTAAGAAAAAAAGTACATTAATGAAATGTACTTTGAAACTAGGCTGCACAGGGCTAGAAGCAGTTAATGAAGGAAATTGTTGGCTTTCCATTGGCAAATGTCCATATTCTAGACCTATAGAACAAAACATCCCTTGCTATTTTAAGACTTCATTCCTTCCTGATTCCTCCCCAGTAAACATTTTAGTTAATGGGTTAATAACTTTGAGGGGTCATGGAACCTTTGAGGTGTAGATAAAAACAATGAAACTTTTCACTAACAATAAAATGCACATGGTTCTAGATCCCACGTATTGTATCAGGGTGCCTTAGACTCCAAACCCCGGAAATTCCTATGTGTCAGACTTTCTCAGTCATCAGTTGGCATGAATTGCTTATCATAAACTGGTCTATTAAGGATGATAGTTTATAAGGTGGTATTCATAGATGTCTACTAGAGAAAAATATAGGACTGAGAGTCAGATAGCAGGGATTTGAATCCAGATCCACTGATTTAAGACCTCTGTGAACACAAGTAAGCTTGTGACTATTTCTGAAACTATGCTTCCTTAACTGCAAACTGGGCATAAATAATAATAATACAGGATCACTGGATTAAATGTGATATTATAACATTGACACTTCTTAAAACATTATGTTTTGATAGAAAAGGTGGGCAAGGGAAAGGTCTAGAACCTTGACTGTCCTAACTTGTCTTCACACATCCACACATCTTTATGCATCTGTTGTATCTTCACATCACAAGTAGCCTCTTTTCATTCTCTTGCTTAAAATACTTCTAGTATGTCAAGGTCACTTAGCTAAAGATTAAAACCATTAGCATAGACTAATAGGTCTAAGTATTTCTGCATATTCTGGTTACTGTTGCTCTTTTATTTTCTTATTCTTTTAAAATCACATCTACTTTCTTGCCACAAGTTATTTGCTTACGATAATTTCTTGCTCTAATCCTCTTCCTGACCTCACTCACTTTATCAATTTAACTCCTATTATTTTTTCAGACATACCTACAGATTCCCTAGGGAATCTCTCCTTGATAGTTCAACTTTCCCTGCTATATTGTCTTAATGTTGTGTGCCTCTACTTTAGGAAAACTAAGTCAGTATTATAATTTCATACTTGCTTTTCAGATTGATACCTGCATCTCCTATAAAAATCTATGCCTAATTTTTGGGACATTGGAGTTGTCCTGTATAACATTACAATGACAGATACAGACCATTATACTTTTTATCAAAACCTCTGGAATTGTGCAGTGCAGAATGTAAACTATGGTGTAGACTGTAGACCACAGTTAGTGGCAATGCTTCAGTATGTGTTTATAAATTGTGGCAAATGTACCACACTAGTGAAAGATGTTGTTGATGGGAGAAAGTGGGGGAGGGGGATGGGTTGGGTAAATGGGAACCCCCTATATTTTTTATGTAATATTTATGTAATCTAAAGATTATTTTTTTAAAAAAAAAAAAGAAAAGAAAGCACACACAAATATATGCATGGGTATTTTTCTGTTTTTTTCTCTCTTTTCTGACCTTCAAAATTTTATTGACCTCAAAAAACATGACATATTTAAACCTAGATTTACCACTATACCCATGAAATTATGCCCCAGACACATAAATCTTGGGACTGTTCATATGCCAGTTGAGTCCTGAATCTCAGCAGAGTTGCAGCCAACACCTACTATCCAATTCCTTAGACTCGCCCAGGACAACTAACAAAATGATGATGATGGACAACGCCCATCCCAAAGAAACAAAGAGTATCTATTACTGCAAGTAAAACAGTTCCTTCCATTTGCCCCATCAGATCTAAGCCCCATCCTTAATCTGAAGCCAAGAAGGCAACATCATCCCAAAAGCCTCAAATTTCAGGAATGAACAAATATAAGGGGGAATGCAATAACAGACCAAAGCAGACTTATTATTATTGTAGTAATGGCAGAACTCACAACATTGATATAAAGATAGTGGTTACCAGAGGTTCTGAGGGGAAGGAGAGGGAAGAATAGCTGGAGCATAGGGCATTTTTAGGGCATTGGAATTGTTCTGCATGGTATTGCAATGGCAGATACAGGCCATTATACATGTTTTCAAAACCCATAAAATTACATTGCAAAGTGTAAACCATAATGTAAACTATAGACTTTGGTTAGTAGCAATGCTTCAATATTGGTTCATTAATTATATCAAATGTACCACACTGATGTAAGATGGAATTATTAGGGGAAAATGTGGGAAGGGTAGGTTAAATGGAAATCCACTGTACTTTCTATGTAACTTTTCTCCAAGCTAAAACTTATTTAAAAATGAAGTGTGTGTGTATATATATATATATATATATTTAATAAAATAGCAATTTTATTCAAGTAGTATCAATGGCATTAACTGATGTTATTATTTCTCACTTCCCACATCAGTATGATTCATCAGTGTGAATAGTTAGCAAAATTACAGGAAAAAAAACTGACTTCTTTCCCTATTCAAATTCCCCTTGGAAGTACACAGTCTTCCATGAATTACTTGGTCACTCATGACCATTTAAAAATCTCCCCAACATTTATTAACCCTTTGGTCATCAATCAAATCCAAGTAAATTTCAGTTTCTCACCTAAATTCCATGTGTTTTCAGCATTATTTTTACTCAAAAACATAATCTCTAATCAACATACTTTGAAGAATTTTCTTGATTGTTACAATACAATCTTCCTACAGCTTTAGGCCAAAGCTTTAATCATTATAAAATAAATATACAGATTTGGAATAAGTTCAATTACTAACAGGGCCACTGATTAACTGTGTGATCCTAAGAAAATTACTAAATTCACTCAACCTCAGTGTGTTCATCTATAAATTGGAGAAATATTGCATTTCTGATAAAGATTAAATGGGGGACTTATGGTAAACATGGTATAGTGGGCTGATGGAAGCATATTTATTATGGTTCAAAAAAATTAAAATACTGAATAAAATATAAAATAACAGCAACAAAATTAAATATACACAGGTAAGTTAGAAACCTATAATTATATATTCCTTGGTGACAAAAATAAAAACTCTTAGTGAGAGCAGAAAACAGGAGCTGAATCTTAAAGGCCCACAATTGTATTGGAACCAAAAGACATGCCTTAAGAACGGGAGGATGAGCTTTGCAGGAACTTTTCAGGAACCAAACAAAAGGCCTCCAGGTCATGTCAAAAAGGGAACTACAACCAGGATAAGTATTCCAATACAGAAGGACAAAGAGCTGCCTCTCTGAGAAGTAAGGACCAGAAAAATGGATATGCCCAGTCACCTGGGAAAAGGAAAAGAAATTTACTAAGTTTAAAAATAGGTTTACAAAAGGTCAGGAGATAGAAATAACCTGTGGGTAGACCAGAACCCCTAACACACAAGGAAATGGTAGCTTCATTTCTAACATCCAACTGTACACTGAGGCATTAACAAAAAATCTGGTCCAGACCTGGTGCAACCTGCAAGGCTTCATCAAAGTCAGACTAGGAACCACCCTATAACGGGACTCTTGTTTTAAATGGAGCAAGTGGTCATCCAGTAGGAAACAAGCCCATTCAAGATGAGCTTAAAAATAGTTTATATGAGGGAATAACTTCACAGTGATGGAGAATTAGCCACATCAATAATCCTCACAAGTTATACAGCAAGAAGTAGAGATAACAAAGCAATCAGAAGCAGACTTTTAAATGTATATGTTGAAAATATTCATGACATAAAAAAGGAAGGGAAACTACAGGAACCGCATGAAAAAGAAGAATTAGATTTGAAAATGAGCCAAATAGAAATTCTGTATATTACAAAACAGTCTTTGAAATGAAATAAATAAATAAATAAAAACAATCTTCAATAATGTAGATGGTTTAAACAGTAAACTAGACAAAATTGAAGGCAAATGAATGAATTGGAGGGTAGATATGAGGAATCATATGGATTATAGCATGCATTAATGGTAAATATGAAAGAGGAATTGAGTGATATGAAGATGTATTAAAAGCTCTAAAATATAATTGAAAACATTAAGTGGAATGTGGTAGAAGTGATTTCCAAAGAATAATAATTGAGAATTTTCCAGAATAGAATACATAAAAGACCTAGTGAGAAGAGTCTCTAGGGAAAGGAAAGGCCGGGTCGAGTGCTTTGATAAGGAAATACTTAGGATACTGCTCAAGTGCAATCATATTTACTAAGGCCAAAGAGGAAATTTGGGTCATGTAAGGTTAGTGTGTCAGGCTAAGAAGGTGCTTGGATTTAATCAAATAAATAGAATTCATGAGAGATTTTGAACAGGGAACTAACAAGATCAAACCTGAGATTTTGAAAAGCTATAATACTGTTGGGTGAGAAGCTGGTGGAGAGAGCAGAAATATCAAAAACACCAGTAAGTTGCAATATCTAGGAACAATATATTGAAAACTGAGCATGTACATTTGCAGTGGGGATAAAATGGATGGGAGAGAGTTGAGGAAGGTCACACAGCTATTAAGTGGCAGCATTCTAGAAAGAATACCAGGAATTGACAGAAATAGTTCAGAGTTCCAGATTCTGAGTCATTTGGAAAATGAAGATTTCATTAAAAGAAGTACTCAAGTCAGGAGCAGAAATAGAGCTGTGTTCTGCTTTTGTTTTGTTTTCCCAACAGGAGACAGGGTCTAAGAAGGTGTAAGGTCAGGGAAGAGAAATTATTTCAGTTTTGGAGCATATAGTTACACATTAGCCAGTCAATAACCGGAGCCCAGGAACAAACTTAGACCAAATTTGTGAAAGGTACACAAAAAGCAGTGTCAAGAGTAACACATGTAATATTTGTAATCATAACATACAGTCAAGGATGGGCATTGAGGGCCATTTGTTGCTAGCCTTTGTGAATTCCCACAGCCTAGAACACCCCGTGTTGAACCAAGATGCTCTCAGCAAACAATGTTTTACCAATCCAAAGTACATATAGAACCATTTCAGGTACAAGGATACCTTTTAGTGTTTCTCAACATTTATCATTCCAGAATCACTCCATTAACCTCAAACTAGATCATAGAATTCTTTTCTCTTTGGTTGCACATACTAGACATTTTATTCTCTAATAAAAAGCATTATTTAATTATCATAATTATTATATTAAATTATGCCTTACAATTAGGTCTTAGGATATGATTCAGTATTTCCATATGGACTTTAATTAAGAAAATTAAATGTAATAAATTTGGACACTGTGACTTTTAACTGATTGAAAATTGGTTGCTAGAATTTCAGCAGAGGAATAAAAACTTGGGTTGTTACCACAGGTCTCTTGGATCTCTGCAGAAGGACAAAGTGGAGTGGTTCTGGGTATGGCTTGATTGCAAGAACATTTTTAAAGCAAGTGCTATCATGCAGAAAGGAAAAAAAAAAAAGGTTAGTATTTGGTAAAAAATTTAGCTGAAAATTTAAAACAATGTCAGAAAAGCATTCAAACCAATAAAAATGAAGGTTAACTAATGTTAAATTTAGCCTGAATTTTAAAATATGAACCAAACTTACAACCCTTTTCATTGATTGGTATAAAGCAGCATTTAAACCTGGATGATATAAGTGTGACAATATCTACACCTCTATTACTCATCTGCTTAATTTCTTTAAAATGTTTCTTAGAGCAAGTTCTGAGTTGTCCAAAAGCTTTCCACTAAACATCTCATTGAACATCTAAGGTTTACAGGGAATTGCTTCACCTTAGCTAGGGCACTTAAGAGCATTGACGCTTTTCCGTATGAATCATCAAGTAAGCGATAAATCTCTTTATCTGAGAATGAAAATTTCTCAGCCAAATACACACACACATACACACTGGGGACCCAAGGTCTCCCCCAAGTCCTCAAAACATTGCCACCAGCATGATCTAGATATAAGTTAAAGGTTAACAACCCTCTCCAGAAAGCTGAGAATGTATATATGGTATCATAAACTATAATCTTCCCAAAGCAGTAAAAGTCCTTGGTAAACGTCCTTCCTACTAGTGTAGTGACAACATCACCAGATCCCATGTGTACACTTCATGTGACACTAGCAGGAACTCTGTTCTCATACCCTATGGAATGTCCTTGTTCTGAAACCCCTTATAT
>JAQZBX010074379.1:0-14762 GCA_029593785.1 Cabassous unicinctus
AAAAGCCACAGACAAAGAAAAAAAAAAGCTGCAGAGACAGAGAAACCCTGAAAGTCTAAGACAGAGATCTTGGAGCCCAGCAGTTGGAATCAGCAGAGCACAGAGGCACAGAAAGAGGCCCCTTGAGATGGTGAAATTGACAAGGCCTTGAGGAGAGGGGAGAGATAAGCCATATGACTGATCACCCACAGCTGAGCTTGTGGAGAAAGTATGACTGGAGGAGAAGGCAGAGACCAGCAGAGCTGCCATTATGCCCTGCCATGTGCCTGATCACTCAGAGCTGAGTTCAGAGAGAAAGAATCTTTGGGTGATGCCACCATATGCCTTATTACTCTCAGCTGCAAACTGGTGAGATAGCATCTCTTGATGATGCTTTGATTTGGACACTTCCATAGCCTCAATATTGTAAGCTTTTAACCTAATAAATTTTCATTATAAAAGCCAACACATTTCTGGTACATTACTATCAGTAGCTTTCAGCTAACTAAAACAGAAATAGGTACCAGAAGAATGGGGTGCTGCGGCTTGCAAATGTCAAAAATGTTGGAACAGTTTTATAAATGGACAAAGGGTAGATTCTGGAAGAATTGTGAGATGTTTGGTAACAAAGGCCTAGATTGCTTTGAAGAGACTGTTGATAAAAATATGGACACTAAAAATATTTCTGATGAGGCCTTAGACATAAATGATGAATGAGTTACTGCAAATTGGAAGTAAGGTGACCCTGGCTTTAAAGTGGCAGAGAACTTTGCAAAATTGTGTTCTGCTATTAGATGGAAGGCAGAATTTGAAAGTGATGAACTTGGATATTTAGTTCAGGAAATTTCCAAACTAAATGTGGAAAATGCAGCTTGGCTTCTCCTTGCAGCTTATAGCAAATTATGAGAGGAAAGGTATAAGCTGAGAACTCAACCCCTGGGCACAAAGAAACCAGAAATTGATAGTTTGGGAAATTTCAAGTTTCCAGAAAATGAGTACTCAGTGAATAGTGCCCCATGTGAGGATATACCTGAAGATGAATCCAGCCAGTCATTTCAGTGTAAGTCAGGATTCGAAATGCAGTTTTCCAGGAAATATCTGTGGAAGGTCTTATTGTCTGACAGCTTGGAGCCTTGTTTCCTGCATATAAAACAATGTTTTTGCACAATCTGTATGAATGGAACCACTGCCAGCCTAAACTAAAAGGGACAGAAAAGGGAGAGATTGATTTAACCTAGCAATAATTTAGGTTAAATTATTAACCTAATAATTTAAAAAGCAGAACTGTGGAAACTGAGGTCTCAACTTAAGATATCTTCTCAGGCCAAGAGAGGTAGCCCACCCATGTGTGTGAAAAGGGTGGATATACCTCAGAATTTGGAGAGGGCAGGTCTTCCACACCATTGTTCAGGTAGAGTGCAGTGCCCCAGGCTTCAGAGAAGGTGGGGCACATTCCTGGAGGTTGAGGAGGATTTGGTTGCCACTCCACTGTTCTCAGGGGGTTGAGACAATGCCCCAGAGATTGGGGAGAGTGTGGTCATTACACCAGTGTCATAGGAGTGTGAGGCCTACAGCTCAGCTGCCACCCAGATGCTTGATGAGGGTGGACACAAGAAGATGTCTGTTGAGCAAGCCCTTGGAAGGGGTGAGACTGCCAATGCATGAGGCCCCAAGGAGAAGAAACTATCGTTCTATAGATGACTCTCAGACTTTGAAATCAAACGGAGTATACCCTGCAGGTTTTCAGAACTGTTTGGGTCCTGTGACCTTCATTTTCCTTCCAATTTCTCCCTATGGCAATGGGAACATTTATTCTATGACTGTCCCTCCTATGTATATTGGAAGCAGATAAAGTGTTTTGTAAGTTTCACAGGTCCACAGGGGAATTTTGCCCCAAGACAGACTGCATGCCTATAAATTATTTTGATGAGATTTTGTACTTAGCATTGTTACTGAATTGATTTAAGGTTTTTGAAATATTGTGATGGAATGAATATATTTTACATATGGAAGGAATATGTATTTTGGGTGGTACAGAGGGTGGAATGTACTAGTTTGAGGTTTTTGAATCCCAGAAAATCTTGTTCTTAAAGAGAACCCATTCCTGTGCCTGTAAATCCATTGTAGATGGGACCTTTTGATTAGACTCTGTTAATGGAACTTTTTATTAGATCACTTTGATTAGATCACTTCTGAAGGGCCTTTAATTAGATTGCAGGACCCAGGAGTCTTTTATAAAAGGAGGACTAAAAAGCCACAGACATAGGAAAAAAAACTGCAGACACAGAGAGCGATGGCTGGAGGCTGGAGGCTGGAATCAGCAGAGCACAGAGGCACAGAAAGAGGCCCCCAAGAGGCTAAGAGAGAAGGCCCATGGGTACAAGAAGTTGAAGCAATGAGGCCTGAAGGAGAAGAGAGAAATGCATGGACACTGCCATGTACCTGACCACCCACAGCTGAGCTCAGGGAGAAAGTGAACCTAGAGGAGAAGGCAGAGACTGCAATGCCGCTATTGTGTCTTGCCACGTGGCAGGATACCAGGATCACCATCTGCTGACCTTCGTTGAGACAACACCCTGATGATGCCTTGATTTGGACATTTTCACAGCCTCAGAACTGTAAGCTTTTTTTTCCCAAAAAAACAAACCTTACTCCACAAAGAATTACCAAAAAAATCACATTAACACCAAAAACACAAGAAATTTCATTATGTAAACTTTTAACCTAAGGAATTCTCACTGTAAAACCCAACTCATTTCTGGTATATTGCATTGGCAGCTTTTAGCAAATTAAAACAGACTGTGTGTGCGTGTGTGTGTGAGTGTATTTTTTTAGTCCAGTCTATCAATATATCTTTTGATTGCAATGTTTCATCCATTCACATTTAATGTTATTGTTCATATAGTTGGAATTATTTCTGACATTTTCCTTTCTGATGTCTATATATCTCAGGCCATTTTGGTTCTTTTATTTCTTCTTCACACTTACTTTTCATTAGATGAATATTTTCTAATGTAGCTTTTTCATTTCTTTAATTATTGTCCCTATATATTTTTAAATATTTATTATGGTTTTATTTATATATATATATATACACATATATATATATATACACACACACACACAACACAAAATTTCCTATTTTGACCACTAACATGGCTATAATTTAGTGATATCAATTACCTTCACAATATGTGACACCATGACCACCATCCATTTCCAAAAATTTTTCATCACCCCAAACAGAAACTCTTTACCCATTAAGCAATAACTCTCCATTCCCTCCACCCCACTCCAGGCCCTGGTGTCCTGTTATCTACTTTCTGTCTCTATGAATTTGCTTGTTCTAGGGATTTCGTACAAATGAAATGATAAAGAATTTGTCCTTTGTGTCTGGTTTATATCACTCAACATGATGTCTTAAAGGTTCATCCATGTTATAGTATATATCAGTGCTTCGTTCCTTTTTTATGGCTGAATAATATTTCATCATATAGATATACCACATTTTCTTTATCCTTAAATATGTTTATGTATACTTGGGTTGGTTCCACCTTGTGGAACATTGGTGTACAGATATATGTTTGAGTCTCTGTTTTCTTTGGAAATATAACTGGAAGTGGAATTTCTAGTTCAAATGGTAGTTATGTGATTAAATTTTTTAAAGAACTGCCAAACTGTTTTCTTTAGTGGCTGCACTAGCTTACATTCCCACCAACAATGTATAAAGGTTCCTATTTCTCTGCATCTTCACTAACACTTATTTTCCTTTTTTAAAAAAATAATAGCCATCCCAGTGGGTGTGAACTGGAATTTGATTGTGATTTTGATTTGCATTTTCTTAATGGCTAATAGTGTTTTTCAACTTTTTATGTGATTATTGGCCATTTGCATATCTTCTTTGAAAAAATGTCTATTTGAACATTTTATCCATTTATAATTGGGTTGTTGTTGAATTGTAGGGCTACTTTATTTTTTCTGGATATCTACCCTTGTCAGATACATGATTTTCATATATATTCTCCCATTCTGTATGTTCTGTCTTCATTTTCCTGATAATGACTTCTTCAAATTTTTGAATTAAATTTTTTTCTTTATTAGGAAATTTGTGGATTTCCAGAACAATCATGTATAAAATATAGGATTCCCATACACCATCCTACCACCAATAACTTGCATTGGTGTGGAACATTTGTTACAGTTGATGAAAGCACAATTTTATAATTGCACTATTAATTATAGTCCATGGTTTGACTTGGGATTCACAGTTTGTGTATTGTAGTTCCATGGTTTTTTATTTTAATTTTTATTCTGTTACCATATATACAGTCTAATATTTCCCCTTTTAATCACATTCAGATACATATTTCATTGCTGTTAATTGCATTCAAAATGTTGTCCTTTCATCACCACTATTGATACATAAAAGTTTTTAATTTTCACTAATTCAAATTTATCTATTTTTTGTTGTTGCTTGCATATTTGTTGTCATGTCTAAAAATTCATTGCCTAATACAAGGTCTTGACGGTTTTCCCATATGTATGTTTTCTTCTAAGATTTTTATGGTTTTAACTCTCATATTTATGTCATTGATCAATTTTGAATTAACTGCTTTTAAGTGGTATGAGGTTGGAGTCCACTTTCCTTCTTTTGCATATGGATATACAGTTTCCACAACACTATTTGTTGAAGAGACTATTCTTTCCCCCATCGAGTAAACTTGATTCTCTTGTCAAAAACCCATTGCCATAGACATGTGAGTTTGTTTTTGAACTCACAATTCCCCCAATTTTTTTTTAGTTATTCCTCAGTGGTTTTTCTAGGGCTTACCACATACAGTTTCACTTAGAATCTACTTCAGGTTTATACTAATTTGATTCCAATAAGATGTAGAAATGTTATTCTTATATAACTATATTCCTTCTTCCCTTTATTTGAAATTATTATGCATATTACTTCTAAATATGCTACAAACCTTAAAATGTAGTTGTTATGATTATTACTTTATATAATTTTATGTATTTTAAAGATTCTAAGGGAAGAAAGGAGAACAGGTATATATTTCCAATTTTTGTTAAATTAATCTTATTATTTATCATTTCTGATTCTTTTAATTTGTTCCTGTGAATACTATTTACCATCTGGTGACATTTACTTTCTCCAATACAGCTTTGTTCCTACCAATCTCCTTTTTACTGTTATTGACAAATATAGTGCATTTCTATATGTTATAGGACCAATAATACAATTATAAATATGTTGTTTAATATAATTGCTTTATAAAAACATTTATTGAAATAATAATTCAATGTATTCTTGCATAACAAAATTTCTCATTAGTATTGAACATTCACTATCTTGCATCTCTTAAAGTTTCAAAGATACTCACAATTAGAGTAGAATTTGAAATAGATGTATTTTGCAGATATAAGAAACATTATACAATTGTTTTTAACAGTTAAGAGAAGGAAGGAGAAATAGTCATTCATACTGTCTTTTATAATTGCATAATTACATTTACTATTGTACTTTATCATTTGGATTAAAATGACAATATAGCATTTCTTGCTTTCAATCTGAGGAATTTCTTTTGTATTTCTTGTAAGGTAGCCCTTCTAGCAACAAATTCTCAGTTTTTGTTTTTTCTGGAATGTCTTTATTTCTCTTTCATTTTGGAAAAGCAGTTTGACTGGATATAGGATTTTTAGTGGACCATTTTTTTCATTCAGCACTTCGTGTATGATATTCCACTGCCTTTCTGGCTTCCATTGATTCTAGAGAGAAGTCAGTTGATATTCTTATTTGGGTTGCCTTGCAAATTATGAGTCATTTTCCTCTTGCTGTTTTTAAATTTTTCTTTTTGTTTCAGAATTTTTATTATAATGTGTCTGGGGGTGGTTCTTTTTTAATTTTTTTTTCTGCTTGGAATTGTTGGGCTTCTTGGATGTGTAGATTAATGTTTATCATAAAATTTGGGAAGTTTACAGGTGTCATTTCTTCAAATATCTTTTCTGCTCCATTCCATTTCTCCTGTCCTCTGGTACTGCAGTTGCACATACATTGGTGTACTTAATGTTTTTGTACTTAGGGTTGTCCTACATGTCTCTGAGGTTTTGTTCATTTTTATTTCATTTTTTTGGTTTCTGTTTTTTAGTTTGCATAATCTTTATTGAACTATATTTAAGTTCACTGATCTGTCTTCTGCCAGTTCAAATCTACTTTTGAACCCTTTTAATGAATTTTTCGTTTTGGTTATTGTAAATTTCAACTCCAGAATTTCAATTTTTTTTAAAAAATTCTATCTCTTTATTAGTATTCTTTAATTAATGAGACATTGTAATCATATTTTCCTTTACTTCTTTAAGCATTGCTTCCTTTAGTTATTTCTACATATTCTTAATGGCTTTTTTAAAAAAAGATTTATTTATTTCTCCCCTCTCTTCGTTGTTTTGTACTCACTGTCTGCTCTCTGTATGTTGTTCTATGTCTGCTTGTCTTCTTTTTAGGCAGCACCAGGACCTTCCGGAGTAGAAAGAGGCTGCTCAATTTCTTGCACCACCTCAGCTCCCTGTTCTGCTGCGTCTCTTATTGTTGTGTCATCTTGCTGCACCAGCTCTCCGCGCGGGTCAGCAATCCTACGCAGGCCAGCACTCCGTGTGGGCCAGCTCTCTGCGTGGGCCAGCTCTCCACTCAGGCCAGCTTGCCATGTGGGCCAGCTTGTCATGTGGGCCAGCTTGCTTTTCACCAGGAGGCCCTGGGAATCAAACCCTGGAACTCCTTTATGGTAGATGGGAGCACAATTGCTTGGGCCACATCCGCTTCCCCATAATGGCTTTTTTGAAGTAATAATCCATTAAATTCAACATATGGACCCTCTCATAGGCAGTTTCTTTTGCCATCTTTTTTTCTTGTGTATGTGTCACTCTTTGCTGTTGCTTTACATGTGCTGTAATTTATTGTTGAAAACTGGACATTTTTGGTAATATATTGTAGCAATGCAAATAGTGATATTCTTCACCACTCTCTGGGGCACATTTTTAATTTATTTTTAAATTTTTATTACAGCAGTTGTAGGTTTATAGAAACATCATTCAGAATGCACAGAGTTGTCTGGGACTTGTTTTTGTTGCTGTTTGCTTGTTCATTTTGTTTAATGAATGGCTATGCTGTTTTAATGAAGTCTATTTTCCCTGAAGAGTGAAGCTTTTGGTGTCTTTCCTCAGAGGGTCCAGCGTTGGGCATATGCCCAGACAACATGTGGTGAGATTAACAGAACTATCTTTAAATGTCTCTTTCCTTGGTCTCTGTGTTAAGTTGTCTGATTCTGTTGGTATCATGCCGCCTGTTAAGCTTCACTACCTGCTGGCCAATTGTGCAAGTGTTTTTGATGATACCCTGGGGCATAAATTGCTCCAGAGCCTGATCCAATTAAATTCTTGTAGGGGTACTTTTTAAGATCAACCTTTGAGGTTTGTTCTGACCATAGGTGGGTTCTTCTTAGCTCTCTCTTTACCTAGTTATCTTTGGTTAACTAGCTAGCATATAGTTTAGCCTGTTGCCCTTAATTAAGAGGAGCTACCAGCCTCTTCTTATTTGCTTACCACAAAAATCTCCATTGTTTTCAAGAGCACCCATAAGCTGCAATGTCCCCACACTCTGTTGCAAATAAAGTCAGTTCTTTTAAGGAGACCTTCGGAGCTCTCTGTTCTTCCTAAATCCTCTCTATCTGGGCAAAATCTCTGAACCACTACTCTGGGAATTGGGTGGTGTGGTAACCTTTGGTCTTCTTGGCTTGCCTTTTCCTACATGGAATTGCTGCCCTAAAGAGGGAGATGGTGCGAGCATGGTTAGGTCCACAGTATTCTCAACCTACTGTACCTAGGGTAGAGCCTCCATCCTATATGTGACTGGGTGGAGAAAGGTATCCCCAGGCTTCTTGGCTGCCCTTACAAGGAATTTACCCTCTTCAACTTGGAATTGAAGGGGATGAGAAACGCTGGTAGCTTACCCCTCCCATTGAGATACTATATCCCTTAGTTGGTAGGAGAGGGATCTCTGTTTTCTTTGCCACACGTGCCCAGAGTGAAATTTCCATTAAGCTGACTTAATGGATGGGAGGAAGGAGCAAGTAAGTTGTGACTCAAGTGTCACAGACACTATTCTTTCCAAGTTTTAGTTGATTTTCTTGAATAAATATTTCTTCATTTGCTGTATATCCTTAGTACAATTTCCAGAGAACTCAAATGGTTTAGTTTTCTTGTTTCTTTTAAATATACTTTTTAACAGTTATTCTTGTTTTGCTGGGGAGCAGATCTGTGGAGCTCCTCATACTGCCATAGCAGAATTGGAACTCTTGCTCATTTTCTAAATGGACTGTTTTTTAATGCTAAATGTTGAGAGTTCTTTATATATTCCAGATATCAGTTCTTGGTCAGATATATGGTTTCCAAATATTTTCTCCCACTCCATAGTTTGTCTTTTCATTCTCTTAACAGGGAATTTGCAGAGCAAAAGTTTTAAATTTTGGTTAAGTCCAATATATCATTTTTTTCTGTCATGGATTGTGCTTTTGGTGTCAAGTCTAAGTACTCTAGATCCCAAAGATTCCAAAGATTGTCTCTTGCTTTCTTCCTAAAAGTATACAGTTTTATGTTTTACATTAAAGCCTGTGATACATTTCGAATTATTTTTTGTATAAGGAGTGAAACTAGAGTTCAGTTTTGCCTATGGATTCCCATTTCTCCAGCACTTTTTGTTGCCCATGAATTACTTTTGCATTTTTGTCAAAATTCAGTTAAGCATGTTTGTGTGGTTCTATTTCTGTATTCTCTAGTTTGTTCCATTTGTCTATGTGTCTCTCTGACAATACCACACAGTCTTGATTATTATAGCTATGTAATAAGTGTGGAATTGGGTAGACTGATTGCTTCAACTCTATTCCTTTTTTCAACATTGTTTTAGCTATTCTAGTTCCTTTTGCATTTATTTGTAAATTTTAGAATAATGCCTATATCTACAAAAAACTGGCTTGGATTTTTATGGGAATTGTATTAAATCTGAATGTCAATTTGGGAAGAATTGACAACTTTACTTTGTTGAGTTTCCTAATCCATGAACTCAATTTGTTTTTCAACTACTTTAGCTCTTCACTGATTTATTTTATCAAGGTTGTGTAATTTCAGCAAAGTCCTGTACATGTTTGGTTAAGCTTACACCTAAATGTTTCTCTTTATTTTAGCAATTGTAAATAGTATCACATTCTTAATTTCTAGGCTTCATCACTAGAATATAGAAATAAAATAGATTTTGAACATTTAGCTAGTACCCTGTGCCCTTGATGAATGTGCCTATTAATTCTAAGTGGGGTTTTTGTAGATTTTTAGGGTTTTCTATATAGATAATCATGTCATCTGAAAATAAAGACTGATTTACTCCTTTCTTTCCTGTCTATATGCTTTTTGTTTCCTTTTACTGCCTTATTGCACTCGAGAATTTCCAGCACATGTTAAGGGAAGCAAACAACTTTGCTTTGCTTCTACTCTTAGTGGGAAAGCATCCAGTCTTTCACCATTAAGTGTAATGCAAGTTGTATGTGTGTTGTAGATGCTTTTTTAAAAATCAAGTTAAGGAAATTACCCTCTATTTCTATTTTTCTGAGTTTTAAAAACAGAAATTGGTTTTCTGCATCAATTTATATGATCATGTAATTCTTCCTCTTTGCCTATTAATATGGTAGATTACATTCATTAATTTTAGAATACTGGACCAGCCTTACTTCCCTTGAAAAATTCTACTTAGTCATTGTTTTAGTTTGCCAAAGGGCTGCCAAGGCAATGTACCAGAAATCGGTTGGCTTTTATAAAGGGGGTTTATTTGGGGTAAAAGCTTACAGTTCCAAGGCCATGAAATGTCCAAGTCAAAGCACCATCAGAGGTGCTTCCTCATCAAAGCCAGCTATTGTTGATCATGTTTCCTGGCCACATGGTGAAGCAAGATGGCCACAAATCTCTGCTTTCCCCTCCAGAACCTACCATCTCCCAGAGCTCAGCTGAGGGCAACCAGGAATAGAACTTATCTCTTTCCTGGCCTCCTCTATCATTCTCAGCTGTCCACTTTCTTCCTGAGTTCAGCTGCAAGCTATCAGGCATATGTGTCATCTCTCCCTGGGCCTCAGCTCTTTGAGCCTCATATACATATTTGAGCCTATATACATATAGGGGCTTTTCTCCTTGCAGCTCAGCTGTGGGTGAAACTGGAGTCCTTTCTCTCACATGGCAGGATCAAATAGGGTGGCTTCCTTTTCCTGTGTGTCTCCATTTTTATCAGACCCAGCAATAGGGTGTGCAGACTCAATCTGAGTCACACCTCACTGATGTAGTCCAATCAAATGGGTCTCACCCACAGGAATGGATTAATTAAAATATATAATATTTCTCTTTTTGGAATTCATAAAAGAATTTCAAACTTTCACAGTCATTGTGATGGTTAGTTTCATGTGTCAACTTGGCTAGGCTATTTTACCCAATTATTTAATTAAATATTAATCTAGGCATTGCTGCAAAGGTATTTTGTAGATGTGATTAACATCAACAATCAGTTGTCTTTAAGTAAAGGAGATCAACCTCAGTAAATTGGGTGGAATTCATCCAATCAGTTGAATGCCTTAAGAGTAAAAACTGAAGTTTCCTGAAGAAGAAGATATTCTGCCTCAAGGCTGCAGCATTAACTCCTGCCTGAATTTCCAGTCTACCAGCCTGCCCTACAAATTTCACATTTGTCAGCACCCAAAATCACATGCACCAATTCTTTAAAATAAATCTGCATTTGTATGTGTGTGTGTGTGTGTGTGGTGTATGTGCATCCATTGGTCCTGTTTCTCTGGGGATCTCTAACTTATGCAGTCACGGTGTATGGTGCATTATTCTTTTTATATTTGCCTTTGGCAGATACCTTGTGTCATGGCTGACTTGCTTTCTCTTTGGCAACTAAATCACTGCCAGAACCCAGGGATGGAAACGAGTAGATATTTAGTAGTAACTATTTCAAGTAATTAATAAAGACCCCTTTCAACAGTAATCTGGATATAATAAGTTCTATTTCTTAACATATTTTAAGGATTTTTACATCTATATTCATGAAGCATATCGGTCTGTGTTTTCCTGTTTTTACTGTCTGTCTTCTTTTGCTATCAGAGTAATACTATCTTCATAAAATGAATTGGTAAGTGGTCTCTCCTCTTCTGTTTTCTGGTAGAGATTGTTTAGGAAAGTGTTAATTCTTCAAACACTTGATAGAATTCTCCAGTAAAATCATCTATGCTTGGAGATTATTTTGAGAGTGCTTAAATTAGTAATTTAATTTATTTGCTAGTTATAAGGCTATACAAATTATTTCATATTGGTTGAGTTGTGGTACTTTGTGTTTTTTCAAGGAAGTGGCCTATTTTATCTAAGATGTTACATTTATACATATAGAGTTGTTTGTAGTATCCCTTTATTATACTTTTGATATCTGCAGGGTGTGTAGTGATATACTATTTCATTCTTGATAAAGGTAATTTGTCTTTTTTTTGTCAGTCTTTCTAGATATTTACTAATTTCATTGATCTTTTCAAGGAAGTATCTATTGGTGTCATTGATTTTTCTCTATTGTTTTTCTGTTTTCAATGTCATTGCTTTTTTCTCTTATCTTTATTATTTTATTCCTGCTTGCTTTTGGTTTATTTTTCTCTTCTTCTAGATTCTTTAGATAGGAGCTTAGATTATTGATTTGAAACTTTTCAACTTTTCTACTATATACATTCAATGCTAAGATTTCTCTCTCAGCACTGCTTTGGCTGTGAATTACAAATTTTGGTGTGCTATATTTTTATTTTCTTTCTTTTCAATGTATTTTTCAACATTTTTAACTTATTCCTTTGAAATAATTTCAAACTTACAAGACCATTGCAAACATGATGCGAAACCCATATAGAGAACTCCAACATACACCCCAACCAGATACCCAGATCTATGAACTTTTGCCATATTTGTCATATCATTTTATCTACCTATCTATCCATCATCTATTTTTCAAATCTATCTAATCTATCCATTCATCTATGTATCTACCCATGTATATCTATTTTCTAAACATTTGAGTATAGTTTGTATATGTCATGCTCTTTGAACACTTAATACTTTCATGTATATTTGCTGAAAACAAAGATATTCACTTATGTAACCACCTTAAGTAGAGTTATCAAGCTCAAGAAATTTATCATTGATATAAAGCTTACAGTCTATATTCCAGTTTTTTCCATATATCCCAATCATATCCTTTTGGTCCCTTTCTCCTCCATTATTAGTTCCAACTCAGGATCACAGATTGCATTTAATTATCCTCATCTCTTTAGTTACTTTTTGTTGTTGTTGTGGAAACATATATACAACATAAACTTTCCAATCTTTGCCATTGCCCAACATATCATTCAATGGACTTAATTGTATTCCAAATGTTCTCTACTCTCACCACCATCCATTATCAGTACTTTCCCATCACCTGAAATAGAAACCCTACACCCATTATGCATTAACTTCCTATTCCCATTCCTGGTCTTCCCATGGTAATCTGCTATCTACCTTCTATCTCTATGAATGTGCATATTCTAGCTATTTAATATAAATGGAATAATAAAATATCTGCCCTTGTGTCTGACTTATTTCAGTAAACTTGATGTTCTCAAGGTTTGCCCATGTAGTAGCATGTATAAGAACTTCATTTCAATGGCTGAATAATATTCCATTGTACAGGCACACCTCAAGGATATTGTGGGTTCAGTTCCAGACCACCACAATAAAGCTAATAGCTCAAAAAAGAGTCATGTGAATTTTTTTGTTTCCCAGTGTATCTAAAGTTATATTTCCATTATACTGTAGTTTAAGTGCAATACCATTATGTCTGAAAAAACAATATACATACCTTAATTTTAAAATAGTTTATTGATTTAAAAAAATGGTAACCATCATATTTTGGCTAGTGGAAGGTCTTGCCTTGATGCTGATGGCTCCTGAAGGTTGGGGTGGCTGTGGCAATTTCTTAAAATATGACAACAATGAAGTTTGCCACATTGATTGTCTCTTCCTTTCATGAAAGATTTCTCTGTAGCATGAGATACTGTGTGTAACATTTTACCCACAGTAGCACTTTTTTCAAAATTGAAGTCAATCCTCTCAATCTCTGCAGCTGCTTTATCAACTAAGTTTATGTGTAATATTCTAAATCCTTTGGTATCATTTCAGTAATTTTCACAGCATCGTCACCAGGAAGACTCCATCTCAAGAAACCACTTTCTTTGCTCACCCATAAGAAGCAACTCCTTATCTGTTCAAGTTTTATCATGAGATTGCAGCAATTCAGTCTCATCTTCAGGCTTCTAATTTTAGTTCTCTTGCTATTTCCAACATGTCTGCAGTTACTGAAGTCTTGACCCCCTTAAAGTCATCCATGAGTGTTGGAATCAATTTCTTCCAAACTCTTGTTAATGTTGATATTTGAATCTCCTCCCACAAGTCATGAATGTTCTTAATGACACCTAAAATGGTGAATCCTTTCCAGAAGGTTTTAAATTGACTGCCAAGATTCATCAGAGGAATCACTATCTCTGACAGGTATCGCCTTATGAAATATATTTCTTAACTAATAAGACTTGAAAGTTGAAATGACTCCTTGATCCATGGACTTCAAATGGATGTTGTGTTAGCAGGCACAAAAATAGCATTAATCTCATCATATATCTCCCTCAGATCTCTTGGTAACCAGATGCATTGTCAATATTTTGAAGGAAATCTTTCTTTCTAAGCATTAGGTCTCAACAGTGGGCTTCAAGTATTCAGTAAACTATGTTGAAAACAGATGTGCTGCCATCTAGACTTTGTTCCTCTATTTATAGAGCACAGGCAGAGTAGATTTATCATAATTCTTAAGGGCCCTAGTATTTGCAGAATGATAAATGACCATTGGCTTCAACTGAGTCACCAGATGCATTAGCCCCATGACAAGAGAACCTGTCCTTTGAAGCTTTGAAGCCAGGCATTGACTTTTCTTTGCTAGTTATGAAGGTCCTAGGTAACATTTTCTTCCAATACAAGATTGTTTCATGTACATTGAAAATATGTTGTTCAGTGTAGCTATTTTCATCCATTATTTTAGCTGGATCTTCTGGATAACTTGCTGCAGTTTCTAAATTAGTACTTGCTGCTTCATCTTGCATTTTTATGTTATGGAGGCTGCTTCTTTTCTTAAACCTCACTAACCAACCTCTGCTAGTTTCATACTTTTCTTCTGTATCTTCCTCACCTCTCTCAGCCTTCAAAGAATTAAAGAGATTTAGAACTTTGTTCTGGATTAAGCTTTGGCTTAAGGGAATATTGTGGCTGGTTTGATCTTCTATCTAGATCACTAAAACTTTCTCCATATCAACAATAAGGTTGTTCTGCTTTCTTATCATTCCTGTGTTCACTAGAATAGCACTTTTCATTTTCTTCAAGAATTTTTCCTTGGCATTTAAAACCTGGCTGATTGTTTGGCACAAGAGGCCTAGCTTTCAGCCTATCTTAGCTTTTGACAAGCCTTCCTCACTAAACCTAATCATTTCTAGCTTTAGATTTAAAGTAAGAGCCGTGCAACTCTTCCTTTCACTTGAACACTTCGAGGCCATTGTAGGGCTATTAATTTGCCTGATTTTAATATTGTTGTGTCTCATCTCAAGGGATAGGGAGGCTCAAGGAAAGGGAGAGAGATG
>JAQZBX010074381.1:0-14787 GCA_029593785.1 Cabassous unicinctus
CCCCCAGGCAGGGATCACTGACCACAATGGATTTACAAGCTGTTTTTCAGCTTCTTTTGCAAATTTAATTGCCCCTGGTTGTTAGTTGAGCATTTTTTTGAAGCTGCAGTCTCTTCCCTGTACTGCTAACCATACAGCACAGCCCCCAGAGGTTGCATAAAAATCAGCACGCTTAGAGAATGCAACAGCAGCTTCAGCTATGGGCAGACCATTGGAACCACTCACTGTTAACAGCCAGGACTTTGAACTGCTTCTTTTATTACTTTGCTGACCTGGGCACACAGTGGAGGGACCCTGAGCGCCCCAAGACCCGTGTTAAGCTCTGGGGCGCTGCAGAGTTGAGGGCTGTAGGGTCTTCACTGATCTGCCCCTCCTCCTCCCTCATCCTGCCCACCTGCTCTGATGGACATCACGGACATCTCTTCATGATTTTAATAAGTGGCTGTTTGTGGTAATGCCGTTGGCTTCCTCTTTTTTCCGACCACAACATGACAGAACCCATTTAACTTCGCTCCACATTCCGGGTGACTCACTGCAGCCTCACTACCTGTGTTCCACAGCTTTGCATCAGAGATGAAAGATTCCATTAGCTCACCCCACTTCTCCCGCAGCTTTTATCAGCTTACTTAACTAATCATTCTTTTTCAATCCAGACAAAAGAAATAAAGAATGGTGCTTTTCACTAATGCAAGGAGTTAATAATAGGGTGGTATATGGGAATTCTGTATTTTATGCATGATTTTCCTGTAAACCTGTAATTTCTCCAATTTAATAAATCACAAATAGAAGAACCAAAAAAAAAAAACACACCAAAAATCACTAGGCTCTTTTTGGGTTGATGAAGATATTCTGTATCTTGATAGTGATGGTGATTAGTGACTATATATTGATTGTAACTCATTGAATTATACACTTAAATTTGGGGGATTTTATTATATATAAATTATACCTCAATACAATGGATTTAATAATACTAAAGAATAGCACTTTCCTCATTACCATGAAGAGAATGGTTTGTATGTGTGTGTCTTTGTCTGGGTATGGGAGGGGGGAGGGAGTTACAGTTTTTTTAGTGTATAGAATAGACCAATGTAGTTTTTTTAAAAAAAGGAAAAGAAAAAGAGTAAAGAAAAGATGAAACGAGACAGGAAATTAGCCTCAAGGGTCACGCCACCCCCAGGAGCCCGGGCACCTCTGGCTGGGTAGTCCACAGACTTCACTGGGTTAGCCTTCCAGGGCTGGGGGTATCCAGGGAATGAGATCCCTGGACAGATGGAGTCATGGGGAAGAGCCGTTGGGTTTAATCAGCAAGGAGCTGCTTCCAAGGGCCAATTTCTTTCCAGGTGAATTTCCTACACATCCCATCAGACATGCAAAATGAACTGACCTGTACTCCACCCTGGAGTCAGAGCACCGCAGCTAAATTTCTATTGAAAGGGGCAAGTTTTGATTAACTTCCTTATGGTGGTCTCATTTTAAGCAAGGAAAATCCAAGTAGTGTGGATGAAAATGAGCATGGCTTGTGCATGTCCTAGAGCCATGAAATATGAACCATGCTTTGCTTTCATTAAGTGCATTTGCTATTGTGATGCAAACCAGTGGTACACAGCAGTCAGTGATTCATACAACTAACCAAATCCAATGATACCCAGGTGGGGTATAAATAATAATATACCTTCCTATGAGTTGCTGATTTGCTCTTCAAGTTTCCCTTAATCCAAGAGCCCCAACCACCCGGGAATGAGGAGGATTCTGTCTTCACACAATTCTAGGGATGAATATCTGAACTAGAATGATTATTTATCCTGTTAACTAAAGCGCTGAAGAACAGGGAGTGGCTGGTTCAGCCTTAGATGCTGTATTCTAGAGCCAGGGCACAGCCAGCTGAGAGCTCTTTCCCTCAGAGGCCAGGCAGGCCTTCAGAGCATGTGGCACCCCTTTCGGAACTCCTTTCTCATAGTCTCTGTCTGATATTAAAACTGCACCTCCGCAACCATCCTGTGAAACAACCTGAAAATTTTAATATTGAAGCAAAGGCAACACCAAACAAGTTTATCAAATTTTTAAAAATCGTGATGAAATATATATAATAGAATTTGCCATTTTAACCATTTTTAGTGTACAATTGAGTGTCATTAAATACATTCACGATGTTGTGCAACCATCCCCACTATCTTTTTCAAAACGCTTTCATCCAAAACAAAACAAAACAAAAAAAACACGCTTTCATCATCTCAAACAGAAACTCTGTTCCCATTAAGCAATACTTCCTATTGCCCCTCCCCTAACCCCTGGTAACCTGTAATCTACTTTATGAATTTACCTATTCTAGATATTTCATATAAGTGGAGTCATACGATATTTGTCCTTTTGTATCTGGCATAATGTACTCAAGGTTCTTCCTTGTATCAGAAATTCATTCCTTTTTATTGCTGAATAATATATTCCATTGTATGTATATACCACATTTTGTTTATATGTTTATCAGTTTGTTAGACATTTGAGTTGTTCCCACCTTTTAGTTACTACAAATATTAGTCTACACATATCTGAGTCCCTGTTTTCAGTTCTTTTGGGTGTATACCTAGAAGTGGAATTGCTGGGTCATATGGTAATTCTGTGTTTAACTTTTTGAGGAATCGCCAAGTTGTTTTTCCTATCAAAGATTTCTTGTAATAAATTAATTGTTGATGACTTGATTTGATTATTTTGGTCATTTACAAATAGTCTAAATGTTTTAAAGAATGAGTGGAGGATAGAAGGGTCTTTCCCATATGCTTTGCTACTTATTTTTCATCTTAAGCAATTAACACAATAAAGCCTTGTTAAGTAAAACACCAAAATAATCAAATGATGCTGTGACTTAAAATAAGTTTAACCTTTGAACTACTTGTGAAAAATGTAGTATATCATAATTAAGTAAAAAGTTAAAACATAATGTTGATGAAAATTGTATTTTCATGTACTTTAACATTCTACATGTAATTATGCTAATTACAGATTTGTTTCATTTAAGTTTTAATAGCGTATTGGACAAGTTGTGAATTGAAGGTACTTTCTATATTTGACAATAAGAAAACATTTTTTTTTTTAAACTGTCAGGCAGCGTTGTCTTGTTCCTTAGGAACAAGGAACTAGCGAGGTTTGGCTTTGAATCTGTCAGACACTTTACAAAATGAACAGGAAAACAATTTGAGAACATAATTTAAATTTTTAGATTGATGGTGATTTTTCACATGATAACCAATTAAAAATGTCTTTGCTGTACTTAGAAATTAAGCTCAGTTTATGGATTAACAGCTATTCTATTTGTGTAATATTAGTTATGATAATCACAGAAGACATGGTTGAGGGAATTTTAAAAAGCATATACCTTTTTTATTTAAAATTTTTTTCACAAAATGTGGTGTTTTGTGCCTTAATATATTGATGTCATGCCAAAATATAAACAAGATTTAAATCCTGTTTTAAAATAGTTGTCTGTGCTGTAAATGCCCTCGCCCATCATTTGCTTCATAAGGACATTGGGGACATTGTCAGTGACTTCAGAAGCTTCTACAGGCAGCTCACAAGTGACGGGCAGCTCAGATGGGTAAGAGGCCTATTTTTCTAAAATGCTTTTATAAATAATGTTACTAAGGTCTAAGATGCCCCTTGATGGCAACAAATGTAAGCAGAGGGATGGATTTATAATTGTAAAGTAAAATATTTGACTCAGATAAATTAGGGCTTGACCCATTTTAGATAAGCAATATTTTGAGACAATTGCTTCTTCTTTGTAAGACTTGAATCTGAACATATTTGGATCCTTAGAGCTATCTGTACTCTACAGATACAGATATCTGTAGTTGGGAGAAACTGTCTAGACTCTCTAGAAATAAAGTATTGAGTGGGCAGCCTTCTTGTGGAGAGAGAATGTGAGCTGTGTTAGAGCTGTGGGCAAAAGTTTTTGGGGATAGAAGTAAAGAGAGGAGCGAAGGTAGAAGATGAATCTCTTCTGTGTGCATAGGTATGTGCTTGCAAGAAGCTCAAGGCCTCAAAAAAGTCAGGTTCTAGAAAAAGGATTCTATCACAGTAAGATAAATGCAATAACTAGGATGTTTCCTGACACCAGATATGTCTTTTCCTAACTGCTCAGTCTCACTCCACACACTGAGAATGGTAGAGGAGAATGCACTTTTCATATTGCCTTGCATTTCATTTTTAACTTTCTGCAAAGTAGAGTAAACTTGCTTTTAAAGGAGTCTGCTTGAAGAAACTCCCACTGGCTGAATCAGGGACCTTTTGAGCATCAAAATAAATATGATAGTAATGGCATATAACCCACTGAATAAAAATGAGAATCCCTGCATCCATACAGATAATAAACACCCACCCAAACAAGGGAAAGCTCATCATTACGGTAGAATACTAACAAATAAGTATAAAAGGAATGATAACGTTAGAAAATCATCACATCCAGCCATCATAGTTGTAATCAGTTGAGGCGAGAATCATCAGTGGATGCTAAAATTATTGGATAATAGTCATCCCCTCTTAGAAAGGGAAAATGGAACTTCACAGTGGAGAAACCTTGTGGACACTAATTTGCCCAAGCCATAAAAATTAACAGCCCTATATTAAAAACAAAAATTTAACAGCCCTACAGAGCAGGTTTAGCTCAGGGGTTGAGCACCTGTTTTGCATTTACGAGGTCTCAGGTTCAATCCCTGGTACCTCCTAAAAAAAAAAAAAAAATTAACAGCCATAATAGGACAGAATGGCAACAACACTCCCATGGTATTTGTGCCCAAAAAATTTATTACCTGAATCTAATCATGAAGGAACTCCAGACCAACCCAAATTGAGGGACACTATAGAAGTCAACTGGCCTATACTCTTTAAAAATGTCGTTATCATTAAAAAGAAAATGAAGAATTGTTCCCAAGTAAAAGAGATTAGAGACAGACAACAAAAGGCAATATGTGGTCTGGATTGGATCTGAATCAGGGTAAGATAAAGTCCGTTATTAAGACAAGTGGTGAAATCTGAATATGGGACTATCTTTTAGACCACAGGAGTATGTTGATCTGAGTTTGATTGTGGCACTATAGTTTTATAAGAGAATGTCCTTGTTTTTAGAACTACACTGAGATATTTAGGGATAAAGGGGCATGAAGTCTGCAACTTACTCTCAAGTTGTTTAGAAAGAATTTACTCAAATGGTTCAGAAAAAATATGTATACATATAAAGAGAAAGAGAAGTATACAGTTCTTTGTACTATTCTCACAACTCTTATAAGTTTGAAACTTTTTTTAAAAAAGTGCTTAACTCTAAGTGGGTTTCCACTGCTGCCTTTTAATTCTTGAAACGTGTTGCCAGCTAGCAGACCTAAATGCTCCTTTTCCTTTCTAAGTGGTGCTGTGTGTGTTGCTTCCTAATCAGATCGGTCCAGAGAAGGGGGTTGTGCATCTGGCAACGGCGGCCGTTCTCAATGCTGTGTGGGACCTGTGGGCCAAGCAGGAAGGCAAGGTGACTAAGCTGGCTTCTGTGGTGCCATGGAATGCTGCAGCGTGTACAAAGGAACAGACTGCCTCTTTGAGCATCCCTCCAGAGAATAAGGACAAATGCACAGCAGGCCTCCGAAAGGAGATATGGAGAATTGTTTGGATCCCATCCCCCCCCCCAAGAGATGTTGGCAGTCATAAGGAAATGGAGGGAGTAGGTTAGAAAGAGCCAAGGAAGAGTGGAAAGGACAGCGAGGCGGAGCATTTAGATGCAGCAGAGGCACAGGCAGCTTTGGGGGGGACGGGGGCGCTGAGTCAGATGTTGGTCTGATGGAGGGAGTTTGCCACCAGCGCATTTACTGTCAGAAAGAATGGACGGGAGCGGATGTAGCTCGAGGGGTTGAGCGCCTGCTTCCCATGTATGCGGTCCTGTGTTCGATCCCCTGGACCTCCTAAAAGACAAACAAACAAATGGAAAAAAACAACTCTCATTGGAGGGTGGATGTAGCTCAGTGGTTGAGCGCCTGCTCCCCATGTATAAGGTCCTGGGTTCAATCCCCAGTACCTCCTAAAAGAAACAAACAAAAAAATGGACATTTCATATGCATCCTTTACAAATGTTTTCTTTTTTTCTTCAAGCCTCTGTGGAAGCTACTTGTTGACATGGTAAGAAAATTCTTTAATATTAGAATTGTTTCTGTAAATGAAATGGATTGCTTGTCATTTCAGGCACTTGGTACAAAGGTTTGGTCCTGGCTTCCCACTGTGGGTCTTACACATGGAATGTAAATTCTCTGAGCCTCTGTTTCCTGATCTATGGAAAGGGGATAATCGTAGCTTCTCTGTGGACCTTACAGAGTTGGTTTAAAGACCAGAGGAGAAAAGTGCATCACAAACTCTGAAGTGCAAGATATTAAGATATTATCCAGTCCCTTTGATTCCAAAAGCAAGTAACAGAAGATCAGACTATTGTGGTCTCCCTTTGTACAATTCTAGCAGGGAAGGAGCTAAGCACTTAATTCTAGAGCTAGTCACTTGCTGCTTTCTTTCTCCTTGACCTTTTTATAGCAGAGATGATCAGCTGGCTGGTGAGGAAGAAAAAGCTAGGGGCAAGTTAAAAAGGAAAGTGGACTTCACCTCCAGGTAGACTTGGCTTTGAATCCTGGCTTCACCACTTACTAGCTGAGTGACCTCGAGCATGTTACTTAACTACTCTGATCATCAGTGTCCTCATGGCGATGCCTTAGATGGTCGCTGAAAATCTGGGGCTCAGGAGATGGAGGTGCTCATTTTTATCTGGCATCAAAATTAAGGAAAAACAAAGAACATCAAGCATGACCTTGAAGACTGTTGGGCCAGAAGACTTGGTTTCTTCTCTGAGGAAAGCAGAGACAGGACATCACATCCTCTCTCTGGCATGATTGAGGGTGGTAGGGGGAGGGCTTATCTGAAGGTGAAGGGTGTGGACCTCTTGAGCCACCTTCCAGGCTCAAAATGAGCTTTTCATAGGGCCTTAGGAAACAGCCACCAAAACCAAATGGTTAGTGGGCCACTGGAAAGGGGCCTGAAATCCTACCTATGGGCTTTTGATTCTTTGGGATCCTACTCCATTTTACTGTCTATACTCTTACAAGAAGCAGAATCTTAGGATTGAAAGATTTTTACCAGTTATATCAGAGTCGTACTTGTGTAGTACAACAGAGCAACTGGTTCCTTTCCAGCTGACTTGGTTGGGGTGGGGAGAGGTCTCAGCCGGAGCCAGCAGATTCCCAGGGCTTATGTAGAAAGGAAAGAGGGTGTAGAAGGTCAGCGATGATTCACAGTGAGTCAGCAAATGTTCCCCAAACTCTTGCTGGGCTCTCTCACGTTGAATCCCACTCCCTAGAGGACGTTGTCCAGGGCTGTGCAGCAAATACAAGGCAGGCCCAGGAGGGGCCCTGGGTGGCCGGCTGAGAACAGCTTTCTCTCACCTCCAACTGAGTGGCTGTGGCACCTCATCATCCCTGCAGGGGGACCTGGCATGTGAGCAGGGAGTGGGGACACCAGGCACCCATCTGGTCATTTAGCCCCATCAGGTTTGCCTAGAACCTGGCCCCCTTTCTGGAAATGACACCAGTTGGAATGGTTGGAGCCCGGGTCTGGAGAGATGGGGAGTAAGCGAGGGGTCGGAGCGGGAGGGTCTTTAGGACTTTATCAGGAAACGGCAATGTGCCGCCACAGGAGGGCACACTGAGGAATGACGTAATCAGACAATTAAGTCCCAAAGGGCCTTTCCGGGAGAGCATAAATCCCATATATCGGTGTAAGCAAAACCAAGAGACATAATCTGTTTGTGGATTGATTTGGGCCTTTTCTCCTCCTGTCACGCTGCCAGGATCCCAAGACACTGCTGTCCTGCATAGATTTTAGGTACATAACGGACGTCCTGACTGAGGAGGAGGCCTACGGTGAGTCAGGCTTAAGTGATGGCAAGGGAGGCTTTTTGTTGTATTCCGATGTGTAATCAGAGTCGCAGCAGGCTTTGCTGTTCTGAAAGAGTGAATGATGCTTTTTATTTTTTCCAGAAATACTACAGAAAGGCCAAGTTGGTAACAAGGAAAGAGGTAGGTTAGGAGAGAATTTCCTTTATCCTTGTTATCACCATCCCCCTCAAATGTCCCATGCCAGCAGCTGGGCCCTCAGACAGACATTTCAGGCTGGATGAAGGAAGCCCCCTGGGTATGACCTCTTACTGTAAAATTCCCTTCAGCCAGTGATGGAAGTTTGGCCTCAGGGTCACAGGGTAGCATAGGGGAGGGCCCTTGGCTAGTGGGGTCATCCGAGTTGGTAGTGGCTGGATGGGTGTGAAGGCCTTCTCTCTTTTAAGGAAGGGTCCAAAGGAGAACGGCACTTCCATATGGAACAGCCGGATTCTCCATGAGCAGCCGCCTAGCTATAGGCAGTGCTAATTCCGAAGCTCCCTAGAAAATGCCGACTGTTGACAAGTGTTATGTTTCCCCAGAGGAGCAAATGCTGACTGAAGGCTACCCTGCCTACACCACATCGTGCGCCTGGCTTGGGTACTCGGACGGCACGCTGAAGCAGGTTGGCACTTGATCCTGGTTTTGTGGAAAGGCTGTTTTATACTCCGAGGCTTCTGGAACAAATTTAATACTGTCTTGTTAGCCCTTCTAAATCACTTTGGATCCCAGACTCAGTCTGAAAGTCCTCATACATAAGCACAAATAAAGCCACTCAAGTTGTGGACATGGGGACTCCACATCCCGGGATTCCCAGCTTGGGCCCTGGCATCCGACAGCCCAGGGTTGGGTCTCAGACAGGCCCAGCCCTGTAACATTGTGCAAGCTGCTTAGCCATGCTGAGCCTGTTTCCTCACTGTGACATGAGGGGATAATACCATTCTCACAGAATGGTTTTGAGACTATGATAAGTTCTGTCAGTATGTAATGCTCAGAATCCAATGCAATCTGTACATTGTTGATTTATTCCCCTTTCACATAATACTGTACATATTAGAACTGAGAGGAAGAGAGAGAGAGACAGAGAGAGAGAGAGAGAAGCGAGAGAGACTGGCTTCTGCTTGTTACTCTTACATTCACTAGTTCTGTGGAGGCCACAGAATGTCTTAGCTTTAAGATGATGGATGTTAACACTACAGTCCCTTCCAGGAATGGTGTGACAATTAAAGAAATAGTTTCCATAGAGATGAGGAAAGAAGTTACCCTAAAAGTATAAAGAGTTATGCTCTGTTGGCTAAGCTGTTTCTGCTCTGATTTCAACAACACATGCTTGTTCTTCTGGCCTATGCTACAACCATAACGTTTGTTAGACCCAGTTCAGAAATGATTTGGGTACTCATCAGACCCAGGTGAGCCCTCCAGTGTGTGATGGTGCATATGCTCCTTTCCCCACAGCTCTGCGCCGAGGCACTGAAGGACGGCTGGACAAGGTACCTTAGTTGTGTGATGATGGACTTGACTCTCCCAGTTGGCAGCATGAGACGTTTGTCAGAAGAGAGGAGCCAGGGATTAAAATGCACCCACAATGCCAGAAGCAGTCTGACATGTAGGGATGCATCCAAGAAGTTTCCAAATCTAAGCAAGGCTTTTTCTGTAAAGACAGGATGAGTACTACTAAGAATCCTAGAATGTCAGAGTTGAAATTGACTTTGGAGATTATCAACTCCAAGCTCCCACCTAGAATAGCAACCCATTCTTTACTATCAATAACGAGCATTGATTCAGCTTCTCCTTGAGCACTCCCAGAGGCAGAAAGCTTAACTTGGCAAGCCACTTTTCCACGTTTGATCATCCCAGGTGTTAGAAAGGTCTTCAATAGTGTGACCTTTTTGCTTCTCTATAACATCCTGCAGCTGGTCCAAGTTCATCTTCATGGAGCCTACTCCTCTCTTCCACTTGGATGTCAACCCTTCTCCTTTCCCCAGTCTGTCTCTTTAGCACACTGTAACCATCAGCATTTCTCTCATCTGTCTCTCAAGTGCCCCAATTATGAACCCCTAAACATCCTAAGATCTTCCTCTAGATAACCTGTGGTTGTCCTGTGGTTGTCGTGGCCCAGAGTCATGACTGGTACTCCCGAGGCAGTGCAGGGGGCAGAGGGGCCACTGGCTCCCTTGGTCTGGTCACCCTGGTGCAAGGTTGTGCTCTCTGCCTGTGATAGGGCACCAAGTTTCCTGTGGGGCTTGCAGTCCCTCAGGACATTGAGCTTCCTGATATTCAGTATGGAGTAGGACCATCTGCATTACCTGGGGGCTTGTTAGGAATGCAGAATCTCAGGTCTCAACCCTGCTGGATTGGAATGTGCATTTGAACAATGCACATTCAAGTTTGAGAGGCAAGGGATCCTTGTTGTGAACTCCCTAGAGAAAGAGAGTTGGGGAGTAAGAACCTGAAGGTGGCCACCTGCATCAGTGGAAAAAGGCTAGGAATCTGATGGATTTGGATTCAAGTACTAGCTAGATGACCTTAGGCAAATTGCTCAGCCTCTCAGAGCTTCCTTTTTCCTCTATAAAATGGAAATAATATTAATTCAAGATCAAATATGTTGCCATCCCTGAAAGGACCAGCAGGATACGGGATTCGTGGTAGTGCTCAGTAAGTGCTGGCTTTCTTCCTGTCCTGCCACAGACACAAGGAAGGGCGGAGCAAGCACATCTGGTGAGTCCAAAAAGGGAAGGATGAGAAGATTCCCCACGGCCTTCCGGCGTGGGAGGCTGTAGCCCACTCTCCCTCTGAGCATTACAGACGTTCTGTGGAAGCTCTTACCCGGTATAGAAATGTCTTTAGTGTCTTTAGTGTCTTTAGATCTGACCGCAGGGAAGAAAGCAGCAGTAGGTGCTGTGTGTGCTGCCTGCAGTAAGCAGAGGTTGGGCGTTAGGGAACGCAGAGGGAAGACCTCAGCCATTCCCCTGCACCCATTGCGAGCCGGCCGCTTGCAAGCAGAGGTTGGGCGTTAGGGAAAGCAGAGGCCGCAGTCATTGCCCTGCACCCTCTGCACCCAGAGGGGCCGCTGACCACTGAAAAAAGCGGGCACAGCTGAGACATGGGCACAACCTCACAGCCTGGCTGGACATCAGCACCGATTAAGGGCGCTCCCTGCAAGCTGCCACATGTAACATAAAGGAGACCGCTGCCCCCCTGTAGTTCTGTGGCCTCAGGCACGTCACTTCCCCTGCCTGAGCCTCAGACCCCTGTGCCACGGGAACGGAGTATCTCAGTGGCCCACCTCTCACTGTGTTAAGGTGAAGCACTCCATGTTAAGGGCTAGGCAAAGTAAGTATTTTTTTAAAATAAAGAATACTCTTTGGATTTGGATATAATCAGAAGGTCCACTTGGTCCCCCTTCCCAGTCCTCCTCTACTCTTCAGTTCAGATTGTGGCCTTTGTGCCTTTAATCTCGTTTCATGACACACAGAAACTCATTAATGTTATTAGAGACCTAACTTCCTCTCCAGTGCCTTAATTTCAGGTCAGCAGAGGAGAATCATTGTCCTGATACGGAGACACAGTTTGCAGATTGACTCTCAATGTGACTTGCCTGAAAGTGACTAGGAAAGAGCCAGAGGTTATAGAAAATGTGATCTGTGAATTATTGCCAGAGATGGTCACTGCTGCAGAAAATCCAGGTGTCTCTGCCAAGGCAGGGGACAGAGCTAAACTGCCCAGCCACATTTACTTTCTAGGTTTAAAGTGAAGGTTGGCGCTGACCTCCAGGATGATGTCCGGAGATGTTGCCTGATCCGAGACATGATCGGACCTGAGAACACTTTGGTAAATAGACTCTCAGACCACTGTGAAATAAGCACATTGCACAAAGTGGGCCAAAAGCAACACATTTCAAATAAGGATTAAAAAATACTGAGAATTTAAAAACTTCAGAGGAAGTACGGCTCTGTGGGCTTTGCAGAAGAAAAAACACTGAGAGGGTGTCATTTTTAATGTTTTTATTCTGCAGAATCAGTTCAATAAGATCTGGGGTTGGGATCTTTCCTTCTTGCTAATATGGATGCACCTGAGCAAACATGGGTATTCTGGTGTGTGCATCATTTAATCCACCTTCTTAATAAATTCCCCCTAGCAGCTCATTAGAGTGGTGGGTTTCAGGAAGCCATTGTTGAAGAAAGCTTACGTGGGAACTTTGCCTGAGATAAATGGAAGGATCAGTAATTCCTGATGGTGTATTTTTATAAAACATTTCTAATTATGTGTGAAACATTTTCGCAAAAGTAAGTCCCAGTAAGATTTTTTAAATTAAGTTTTAGAGGCCTGTTTCATGATTGAAGTTAGAAGTTTGGAGTCCTTGACAAAGGATCAGAAGTCCCATTACTTATAGATGAAGCGATAATGCTATTTTCATGGTATGAGGTCATCCTCATCCAAATAATTTATGATGAAAATTGATTGTGTTCCATCCTCTGGGTCTCACAGCATCCGTGAGGGAGGCCTTACCACTTAGCATGTCTACTAGAGGTAGCTGTCGGGGTCTGTCTTCTCCAAGTGCAGAGAGGGCTGGGAGAGCTGGCCATCTCCTCATCTCTGTCCTCCCAGAACCTGGCTCCTAGGCAAGATAGCTGAGTGCAGAGAGCAGGGCCTTGGCGTGAAGGAGGCCTGGGGCCGAACCCACCGCTAACTTGACTTTTTGTCTTTGGGCAAGTTATTTCTCTGCATGCCAGTTTTCTTATTGGTAAAATGGGTTACTATGAACTGCCACGTAGGGTTATTATAGATATCAAATAAGATAAAATCCATAAAATGCTAAGTGGAGCAGGTGCTTAATTAATGGTCGAGTTTGGGTTATTTATTATGCTGGACACATAATAAATATGTGAATCGAACTCAGTGTTGGTGAATAATGATTCAGAATGTGATCAAATGATCTCCACGGACAGAACAAATTGTTTTACTAATTTGCAAGAAAAAATCATGTGGGTGGCATCTAAATGAAGATTGGGCCAGAGCTCCAGGGCCACCAAGCACCTCGTGGGCCCAGTCCTAGGGTTCTTCCAGAGTTGACAGAAGCTCAGTTAAACAATTTGTATTTCCTCCAAAAACACTATCTGGAGCTAAAGTTCTGAGTCTCATGGCTGTGTGCTGGATGCAGCAGAGATGTCAGGCTCTGTGCAGTGTGGCCCTCAGCTAGTGGCACTGAATGGCAGCATTTCCTCCCCAGGAACCCAGGCAGCACAAGGTACACCCACTGTGAGGGGTTTCTCTCTTCCCCCCCAAGATGATGGATGCCAACCAGCGCTGGGATGTGACTGAAGCGGTGGAGTGGATGCTAAAGCTGGCTGAGTTCAAGCCCCTGTGGATTGAGGAGCCAACCTCTCCTGATGACATTCTTGGACATGCCACTATTGCCAAGGTAGAAAAATCAATGTAATTTGTTAGATTTTCCAGGGTGATCATGACAGATACTAAAATTCCTTTGCTTGTTCCCTTCTGCTTTTCCTGATGATGTCACTGAAGTAATTGTGACTCATGATGAATACTGGAATTTTAGACCTGCCATTCTTTTATTTATTTATTTTTTTTTGGAAAGAAACATGGCTTTATTCACTGGTGGGAGACTGGAGATGTATAATCTCAAATCAGCCTCCCTGTTAAGGGCTTTTCTCACAGCTTTTACACTGGTGGAAAAGAGAAAGTTAATCATTAGGATGACATTTCTAAGACAGTTCTGGAAAAATTAGTTTTTTCTTTCTCAGTTTATCTTAAAATATGCATGGTACCTGGAATCAGGTAATCTTGGGGTGATAAGGATGGGGGTGGTAAGGATTTGAAGGTATATACAATGACAGATGTGAAGATACAGATGCAAGTAAAGAATATGAGTGAGGAAGTGCATGATTATACCTTGTTTGGTGTAGCTCAGTGTGGTTAATGTTAAATCTGTACCTTTGCCTGTCTCCTGATATCTGAGCAAGAGGTACATAAATTTTTCTAACATCATAAGTTATGGTACAATGCTTTAATATTTAAGCTTTACTGGGTTGTTCTAGTACTACACTTTGTCCTCTAAAAGAGCAAGGTGACTTTCAAGGCATTTGCTAGGACTGCTCCAGATATGTGACAGAGTTGTTTCAATTGTCCACATCTTTAGGTGAAATACATTTAATAATTGGAAATAAGGATGTATAGGCTCTAATAGCTACTGGGACCACCTTCTCTGTCTGAAATCTCACCACCTTCATTAATCCTCCTCCTCAGAGTACATAAAGCATTCAAATGATGGGAGTTTCCAACAAACCCATGACTGTTTTTAATTCTCCCAATTTCCTTTCATTTGGGACATTTATAAGACATTAATCAATTTTCACCACCCCCCTCTGCACTAATTTACTTTCCTGGGAGAGATTCCTTTAATTATTCTAAGCACACTTAACTTTCTCCTAAAAGGTGGAAATTAATTTGGCATACCTTGAACCATATTCAATAGACCAGGCTAAGGAATAAATTCCCATGCTTATTCCTAATCTTTCAGTTGAAGAAGTGAAATTTAACCACCATCCTCTTTTGGATACTATTTCAACCCTTTTAAGGTCCGCACTTCAACTGATATGGGCCACATTCTTTCTGCTTCACCTATCTCTGCCCACAGGGCCTCCTCCTAGACTTTGACTTAATTAAAAGCATTCTAACTTTCCCTCTCTCAAGACCAAATATCAAATAAGAGGATTTTTAGGTTTTGCAGCATGACATAAAGATTGGTTTCCAAATATTTCTTTGATGGCTCAAGCTTTATATGCCATCTTTAACCTAACCTAATTGAGCCCCTTAAATG
>JAQZBX010074382.1:0-14764 GCA_029593785.1 Cabassous unicinctus
TGGTTTAAGCAGTCCTTTAAAGTCCAAGAATCCACAAAACATTTCGTTTTTAAAGACCTAGTCCTCCCATGGAGTTGATTCCTAGCCCGGGACCACTAAGCTTTGTGCCAGCAGCAGTGCTGGACCCTCCCCAAAAGGAGGCTGCCACCGGGCGTGCGGGAACGCAGTTTGCAGCATCTCTCTGTGAACTTGCTGGTCCAAATGGAAAGGTAAACTCTGCCCTTCCAGCGCGTGCCCAAGTCCAGGGGCCTAACTTGGCCCCTGGGTATTTATGCTCATCAGTCTGGTGGACGGGCATTTGCATTTCAGACATGAAATGAGGACTCCCCCCAAGCCAACCATTATTAGCTGCTCAATATTAAGTACCTATCAGAAAAGAACTACAACCACCTCGTTCATGTGTATGTTGTGAAATGAGCCGTGTGACGGCTAATCAATTTGCTGTGTGTGCACCTCCTGGGGGATTTGAATGGAGCTGAGAGTAACTGGCAACATTTGCCTGCTTTGCTGCTGCTTTGGGGAGTCCCACTATCTCCCTGGGAAGGCCCTGTCTAGGGGTGCCCCAGGGCCCGACAGCCTGGCTCGCTGCCACCTTGTCCCCAGGCCTCTGCAGGGCAGCTCCTCCAGCATCCCCACCGTAGCTGTTGTGTCAAGAGTAAGCACTCAGGCGCCATTCTGGCTTTTCTTTCTCCTATTTTCAATTTCATTGGCAAGGACTCGGCCTGGGAGTAACTTGCTGGTACCCTACTAAAGTGGATGAACAATGGTGGTGACTTGGTATTCATTGCCACGAAGATAGAATTTGGAGCACTTTAAAGCCCAAAAGTGCGTTTGAGGATGTTTGTGGGTACAATGTCCAGCAGCAGCTTCCAGGCTAGGGAGCAAGTGCTGGCCCGTGCACTTCAACTCTGCAGGTGCCCTGGCACCCTAGGCCTAAACTCCAAGTATTTTATCCCAAAATACACCATGTGTCACGGCCACTGCTTTAAAAAGATGTAGCTGTTAGTGTATGTCTCAAATGTAATTTACAGAACTAAAATTTGGGAGGGCAAAAATGTATTATAATGTAATAGAGAATATGTAACTGAAAAAAACAAGCTAAAATCAATCAGAGCAGGTTATGCTCTCGCTCCCTTCCAGCTCTGCTTTGATGCCACTTTAACAGAGGCCTCTGCCGACCCCTGCAGCCCCTGCGCCCTAGCTCCACCTCCTCCCTCATCCCGTGGCGGTCTTCACAATCCTGCCTCTGTTCCCCACTTGACATATGACATAGCCGTTTATCCACCTGTCCGTCTTTCCTCAGAGGAAGAGCTCACAGGTATATTCCCAGTGCACAAATATCTGGGTTATAATGTGAAAATAAGGAACCAAAGACTTATCTGTACAGGAAGCAGTCTATGTATTCCCAAATCCACACAACAAAGTCCAGAAGGATCTCTTCTGACTCACTGCAGCCCTGAGGAGTCACAGCTCACGAAGCAAGTAAAACCCCAAATTACAAAAGCACCACGGGGACCCAGCTGCTCCAAGGATTTTTCAGCCTGGGCTTTATAATAGCATTTAACATTTACACACAGGGTTTTATAGAAGCGCCTCCAGAGCATCTCATCTGACGGCAAGACAACCCTGTGGGAGAGAGGGCAGATTTTGCCAATTTCCCTCCCACAGACGGATGAATCCGGAACCAGCGAGCCCACTCCACAGCCGTCAGACGAGGCCTTGGCCACTGTGGCCTCCAAGCTCCTGGCCGGTGCGCGCCTGCTGGCTCCACCCAGCCCCTGGCGTTTGCCAAGAGCGAGGTACCACCCGCCGCCAACAGGCACAGAGGCCAAAGAAATGACTAAACTGGGTAAAAGACAAACATTTTAATCTAGTTTCCCCATTTTATACTAAATCATTAATACAGGTCACAAATTGCATTTATTCGCAGACATCTAGAAAACAATCAAAAGTGTATATATCTCTCTATATAGATCTTATTAATAAATTTTATTTGGACAAGTCAGAGAACTTGTGCCACAGTTTTAAACAGCATGATTAGAGACGGCAGCACTCCAGGAGCGGTCACAGACATGGACAGTGTGTGAAGAAGGAGCTGCACCTCAGAGCCAGTCATGATCAAGTTCAAAACACCTGACAGACAGTACACGTGCTAATAAACTTCCTTCAGGTCATGACCAGCATGAAAAAAAAAAAATTCAGGACATAGACACTGAGCAAACGTTCTGTAAATGTGTGCAGCAATATGCTGCATTTAAGAGTTAAAATCAGATTCTATTTTAGTGTTAGCATCAAGCCCTTAGGAGAAATCCAAAAAAGTCTCCTTTCCCATTTACACTCATGAAAAACTATTCACACTCAGGGCTGGGCTGGGCGGCCACGGAGCCCAGGCAGGTCCTTGTCTGAGTAAAAATGCTTAGAGCTAATACTGAAGGTCTCTTTCACATCCTGGCTCACATCCGCCTTTTGGCTTAAGAATTCCATCTATTGGTCGTTAAATAAAACCAGGAGAAAGCAATGCAGATCTCTGGGAATCTCATCCCTTCCACAATGAAAATGCTCTGCCAATTCAAGTTTCATTCAGTCAGGAAGACGGAAGGATTTAAGGCTTCGGTGACAATTATCCTCTGAGAAATTATTTTCCCTTAAAGTCAAGATGAGATAATAGTGTTTACTGTACTTTCTCTTGACTCTTAAGATCCCTGGCATGAATGTGGAAAACTTTCACCTGCAAGTTAGTCTGGCAAGAGAGGAAGATCTTTCCACCTTCACGAGAGGCCGTCCCAGATCATACTGTGAGAAGCACACGGAGAACCTCAGTTCTCTAATGGCAGGAAGGACACGAGATCCAAGCTTCCTAGTAAGTGGAAGAAGCCGTGCTCGTGGCATCTTCAGCAATCCTGGTACTGGACGGGTGGATGCTGGCAAAGTACTGGACGTCGCTGTCCCGGTCCATCTGCAGAGCCATGATGGTCTGCTCTACGGCCTCCTGATGACAGCTGGCGGAATTCAAGAAATACTCTGGAAAGGAGGAGAGGCAGAAACAAAATAAGTCTAATATAACAGTTTTTCAAGTACAAGTAGGAAAGCTTTGTAGTCCTTGTGCAGAAATATAACAGTATTCCAAACTGGTTAGCATTAATATGAAAAAAAAATTCCAACACAGAAGAGCATTTATAAGATTTTTCTTGATTATTATGATATATTAAGTCTCATATTCAAAGGCAGCTAAGCAGTATTAAACTAATAAATATATTAAGGCATTATACTTCTTACCTATTAATTAGCTCAGTAAAATGAAAAACACCTCCAAACACACCAACAACAAACACATATACGGGCACAATCTAAAAACAAAAGTCTGCTCTAGTCATTTCTAAATTGCTATTTTAAAAATCTAGATGAATTCCAAAGGGGAAAAAAAGCAATACTCATTTACCCTTATTCTCTGTCTGTTTGCTACAAACTAAAGTTTTGTTCATGCATTCAACCGACATTTGTAAGGCATTTTGGTGAAATTACAAAAAATAAAACCACCTCTTTCTTGAGGCGCTTAGAATCCACAGCAAAAGAAATACTATGAGGCACAGTGCTTCTGCCTACTGAATGAAAAGGAAGAAAAACAAAGCTGTCTCCCAGCCTCCAAACAAGACATATCAAGTGGGATTCTTCCAAAAAAGTCAATGACTTTCAGTCATAAGTGACCCAATTTTAAAAATTACCAAGTTCTCAATTATAAAAACAGTCCATGTCCACAGTTTAAAAATAAATCCAACTAGAATAGAAATGTGACAAGCAAAAGTTCCTTTCCTCACTATTCAATCTTCTTTGTCCTATTTCCGAGAACTGCACTTGATAACTTAACATACAGCCTTTACCAGATTATTTTCTGATTGATAATTTATGTATTCACCTATTCAATGACCCTCCCCCTCCACCCGCTTTCTAATAGAGGCACCTCACCTACCTTTCTCTAGCAGAGTTTGTCTTAATGTTTTTGCAAGTAGTACTCTAACATTTGGGACCCTATCATTTGCTAAAGTTAGCAAATGTGGCATCAGATGCACAGCAAACTGGTCCATGGGAAGGCAGTCATCTTCAATGACAGTCTGGGGAAAAGAAAGAACTGTTTATATTGCTATCTTTTAAAGAACACTTAAATGCTGCTACTTTTAGTTACTGCTTTTTAAACCAACATTGCAGGTACTTGTGAACTCAAAACACTGTGACACAATTAAATCCTCAGGTGCGCAGGCAGAGACTTGGAGCCTTGGCCCTTCACACTCCACTCCCTGGCCTGCAGGCTGGGCCAGGCAGCCCGCCCTCTAGTGGAGGGCGATAGAAGGTGCCCGCTCGACAAAGGCTGCTGGCTGAGAGGGCGGGCCTAGCTCAGGAGGGGATCTCACCCTGCAGACAGCAGATGGCCGTGGTCTGTTCCTGGACAGAACGGGGGCGTGAAGGGATAGGCAGGAAGGGAAAGAAGAAACATGGTTCCAGAAGAAATATCTGTCACCAACAGGTAAACCCCACTCTTGGCTTACCTGGCAGACAAAGACAAAGGCTTGCCGACCAGACCATTTGGGACATCTACCAAAATTTTCTACAAGCTCGTTGATGAGGTCTACTCCAAATGTTGGTGGTGTGGCCATGTGCAGTTTCTTCACCATTTCACTAACCTAGGAGTGTTAAAATGGAGAACTGAGGAATATCTTCCATTCTGTGAGGTTATAAAATAGGTGGCAGAACTAAAATTTTAAAAATTTAATACATACCAACTTATAGGAAATCCAACGAACAGAAGAAACTTTATCTGCACATAGATTCAGAGCAATAGGACGTAAATAGTCATAAACGTCTCTGGGACTATATAACTCTAGAAGTAAAATCAGCTGTCTATGAAAACAAATTATATAAATAAAAGTATAGTTAAACTTAAGTAAGACAAATTAGGTTAATTTTCATCTGAATAATATATATGAGACATGCAAATTACTTTGCTCTCCAGAGCTTCATAAAGTCAATTATTGTTTCAATCTTGGAACCTAGTTACCAGCTTCCAAACATGCCCCCTGCCCCTCGTTCTACTCCCCAGAAAACCCACCTCTGTTTGCTTAATACAAACGTTCAACAATCAGACTAACAAACTAGGAAAATAAAACTTGGAATCAGGACAAGCTATCTAAATCATATAAAACTTCTTTAACCAAACAAAAGACGTGCCGCCACAACGATGCTGTGCCGTGCATGCTCCTGCATGCTCCTGCTGGGGTCTCTGCATTGCCACCCCCTGGGCCAAGGACCCACTGAGCTCTTCCAATGGCTGACCCCTCTTCCCTTAGGTTTCAGATCAAGTTCCACTGGCTCAGAGATGCCTCTCTGGTCACCCTAAATTCTACCCTCATAACCAAGTTGCTCTAACGCTGCGTCCTGTTCATTTTCTTTACAGCACTCATCATCATCGTGTTCTCTTTCTCTGAGACTGTTAGCAACACCAGGGCAGGCCCTTTCTTCTCTCTTGAATGTGTCAATCAATATTCAGTGCCCAGTGAAGTCTGGCACACAGTAAAGAGCAGGTTTCTCATGCACAGAACTAGCTCTAGTCTCCATGTATCTGGAAAGGCCACTGAAGCACTGTGCAAGCTCAAGGAGTATCTCTCCCCTTAGAATGGTGCGAAAACAAATGCTGTGAGGTTCTGTGCCCACGGGGACTACAAAAGGGCGCATTTTCTAGAACGCTCAATAGGAACATGGAATTCATTTTTTCCTGTAGTAACTGTTTAGAATGTGTTGAGAAACTAAAAATGAATGCCATTCCATCTACAAATCAGTTATCTAAATTAAGCAAGTCCAGCAGATTTAGGGACACCAACTCTATCAAGCCTCCAAGCAGCTTCTGGGGGAATGACACATCTACTAGGGATGGCAGAAATGCAGATGCTGCTGCACCTGGTCCACGATGTCCGACGAGAACCGAAGACCAACACCATCCACGGGGTGAATCTGAGCAGATGATGCAAATGTGGATAGGAGTGAGACTTCTGCCTTTCATATTTTATGCACAAGATTATTTAAATTTCTAAGCAGCAGGAAGTAAACTATAAACATGAATACAGACAACACAGGAAAAGATGAACGCACCTGTATGTGGTATGTGTACACATAAACCCTCAAAGAGACACAAACTCATCATCTCTATGACACAAAAGATCAAAACAAAAATCCTGAGCTTAAAAAAAAAATTCCAAATCATTCCGCTTAGGATGTGAGGAGCTGCAAAGGATGTCCCACTGAGCTCAAGAGAAGAGGCTGGAAGAATTATAAAATCTTTTCTTAGTCCCACAGAGTGCTGAGGCTGCAAGGCCCTCAAATGACCCAGCTCCCAAAGGGGAGCAGCCCCTGTGGCAGGAGGGATGGGCCGCACTGTCACCTGTGGCAGAGTGTGGGTGGAAAGGGCAGGGGCTGCCACGTAGGCGCACAAGGAGGACCAAGTGGGAGCCAGCGTGTCTGTCGGTGGCAGGGAGTCATACTCACCAAGTCTTCCCCACCTCCCTCCTCTCCTGCGTGCTCTGGGGTCAGGACAGGCTGGAAGTGACTAACAGATGTTAGAAGGGCCAGAAACACCCCCCACTTCACTCAAACAAAGCAAAAGCCTGCAGGTGCTGGGGGAGGGGCAGCAACCCCGAGCCAGGTCTCCTAGCCATCCATGCCATCCAAGCAGGAAGCTCGGCCAAGTCTAACCACAGGCACCAGACAGGCACTGGATGCCGCAGGGAGAGGCAGGGACTGAGGCCAAGGCCAGGTGCACAGGATCTCCCAGAGTCTGAGGCTGCACAGGAGTAACAGAGACTGGCTCCCCCACAACACGAGCCCCCCTCGGTGAAGCAGCAGCCTACAGGCGGGCAAGGGGGAAGGGACAGTGGAAAGCTGAAGGTGGAGAATTAAACTCAGGGTAAGCTCACCAGAAGCCCAGGTTCCACCCTCAACAAAGGAAACATACAACCAAAATCAGAAAAGAAAGGGGGGTGTTGCTGCTGACCTCACAAAATAAAACGTACCATAAGGGGAGGCTATGAGCAATCAACAGATAAACTAGATGAAAAGGACATAATCCTAGAAATACAAAAATTACTTAAACTGACTCAGGAAGAAAGAGATCAACAGACCAAGAACAACGAAAGCTATGGAAACAGTAATAAAAATATCCCAACCAAGAACAGCATAGGGGGATGTGGCTCAAGCAGTTGAGTGCCCACCTCCTACACAGGAGGTCCTGAGTTTGGTTCCAGGTGCCTCCTAGAAGAGACAAAAAGACAAACAACAAGCAACCAAACAAAAAAGCCAACTCAGGGGAGCCAATGTCGCTCAGTGGTTGAGCGCTGACCTCCCACATACAAGGCCCCGGGTTCAATCCCCAGTCCCCAGTACCTCAAAAAAACAAAACAAAACAAAACAAAACAAAAACACACACAACACAGGGCCAGACGGCTTCACAGCTGAATTTAACCAAATATTCAAAGAATAATGCCAATCTTACACAAACTCTTCCAAAAAACTTCAGAGAAGGGAACACTTGCTAACGCATTCTATGAGGACAGTACCTCTAATAGCAAACCCAGATAAAGATATTACACGAAAATAAAATTACAGACCAATATCCTTATGAATATATGTGCAAAAACCCTCAACAAAATACTAGCAAATTCAACAGCATACTGTGACCAAGTGGGATTTATCCCAGGAATGCAAGGGTGGTTTCCAACATAAGAAAAGCAACCAATGTAATACACACTAATAGAATGAAGGTAAAAAGCAAAAAAAACAAACCAAAACAAAAAAACATGATCATCTCAATTTTGTAAAAACAACAACAAAAAAGCAGAAATCTAGTACCTTTTCTTGGAAAAAAAGAAAAAAAAAAAAAAAAAATCCACACGCTAACGATATACTCAGTGGTGGAAAGGCTGAAAGCTTTCCCTCTAAGATCAGATCCACAAATATGAAGTGGCAGAGCCAAGTCTTGTCATGCCCCCCTGAAGCTGGTTAGGTTTTGCCCAAGTTATTTTGGAAGAGGCAAAATTTTTTTTTCCTAATAAACTTATTTTTTAATAAAATTTTATTGAAGTTTATTATTCATACATGAGCATACATAAAGAATAAGTTTATAGTAGAAGTTGTGAACTTACAAAACAAACATGTATATCATCACACAAGGCTCCCACCAATACCACCTTGTACTGTTGTGAAACATTTGTTACAAACTGTGAAAGACCATCATCAAAATATTACTACTTACTATAGCCCATATCTTACATTTGGCGTATTTCCCCCCCAAGTCACCTAGTAAATGGCACCTTTATTAGTACTATATACTTGTCAAGAGTTCATGAGAGAACACTCTCATATTTGTGCTGTTAATACAGTATGACCAACTAATTTTTGACAAGTACACCAAGTCCACTCGATAAGAAAGAGTAAGTCTCTTCAACAAATGGTGCTGGGAAAACTGGATCTCCACGTGCAGAAGAATGAAGGCTTCTACAACTCACACCATATACAAAAATTAACTCTGAATAAATCAACAAGCTAAATATAAGAGCAAAAACTAAAAGAACAAATAAGAAAATAGAGGGAAGTATTTTCAGGACCTTGTATTAGGCAATGGATTCTTAGATATGACACCAAAAGCATGAGCAATAAGAAAAAATAGATAAATGTGACTTCATCAACATTAAAAACCTTTGTGCAAAGGACATGATGAATAAAGAGAAGACAAGCTACAGAATGGGGGAAAATATTTGGAAACCATATATCTGAAAAAGATTTAATATCTAAAATACATAAAGAACTCCTCCAACTCAACAAGAAAAAAACAACCCAATGACAACATGGGCAAAGGATTTGAAGAGACATTTCTCTAAGGAAGATACAAAAATAGCAAATAAATACATGAAAAAATGCACAACATTATTAGCCTTGAGGGAAATGCAAATCAAACCCACAATGAGATACCACATCATACCTTTTAGAATGGCTATTTGAAGAACAGAAAGTAAGTGTTGGTGGGAATATAAAATGTGCAAACACTGTGCAAAGAGTTTAACGGGTCCTCAAAAGGCTACACGGGGAGGGGGATGTGGCCCAAATGATTGGGCGTCCATCTGCCATATGGAGGGGCCTGGGTTCAATCCCCAGGACCTCCTGGTAAAATTAAAAAAAAAAAAAAAAAGGCTACACGTAGAACTCTCCCTGGCATTCCAACTTCTAGGTATATACCCAAAAGAATTGAAAGCAGGGATGTGAACAGACAATTGTACACCAATTTTCATAGCGACATTATCCCAACTGCCAAAAGAGGGAAACAAGTCAAGTGTCCATCAACAGATGAATGGATAAACAAAATGTGGTATATACATATGATAAAATATTATTCAGCTGTAAAAAGGAACAAAGACTTCCAGGAAAATGGCTGACTAGAAAGACAAGGGACTCTCTTCTCTCCCAGAAAAATAGAGAACAGGCAGAAACAGCCTGGAAAAAAATCTTCTAGGGTTTAGGACACCAGGGGAAGGCTGGACATTGCCCAGAGCAGGGAGGGGCAAAGGAAAAGAATCGCTACAGCCTAACTGTGAGTTAAAAGCTACAGCTGCAAATGCTGGCACCCTCCCCCATACTACAGATTAGGGGTTCTGAACCTTTTTTGTTCCACGGACCCCTTTGCCAGGCAGATGGAAACCACGGATTCCTTCTCAGAATGTAGTGGCAGATAGTTTTATGACACGTAACATCGGAGGTCAGAGAAAATAAATAAAGATAATAAGTTGATTTTTTTTTCAATTCAAGCTCACAGACCCCAGAAATCTTTCAATGGACCCATTGGGGTTCATGGACCTCTGGTTAAAAAACCCTGCTTTAAACACTTCTGAATTCTGAAGCCAGGGCTGGCTGCTACAGATAAAGGATCCACCTCCCCAGGAAAGAGGGAAGAGAGGGACAGAGCCTACAGCTGACTCAGCTTTTGACCCACAAATTTGGTCTGCTGTGTCCCAGGAGCCCTTCCAGGCTAGGGGGTGGGGGAGGCCTGCACCATTATTTACCTTGGCAGACAGCAAGGGACAGAGAGCTGAACCTCTCAATCTCCTTCTCTATTGACCAGGACTAGTTGTTGAGGACCCAGAGAAGAGTGGAACTATTTTCTATCCTGTTAAAGGGAGGGACCTGCCAGCAAAGGTTGGAGAACCACCTCTGAGAAAGTTTGATTTGCAAGACAGCCTCCAGGCAGAATCCTCTATCCCAGTGATCCAGTTAAGTGTTGGAACAAACACACTCTGACCAGGCATTGAACTGAGAGGGCTGTCAAAGAGCGCCATCTGCTGGCGGACCAAGGAAGTGCACACGAGGAAATTAAATGTGAGAGACTTTTCCCTACCTTTACAGCTTCCCTCCCCAATGCGCTAGAAAGTGGGTCTGCAACTCATCACTGGGTCCAGGGGCAAGACTTGACCAACAGGGACAATCCTAAAGACCCAGATCAAGCTGAACCAGGAATTAAAGAACAGCAGTAACACACAGCCTCATGACACTAAAACCCTACAAAAGAGAGAAGTCAAGCCATCTGAGTAAACTCATCACCCTAATCAGATGCCTAGACATCAGCCAAAAATTACAAGCCATACTAAGAAAGAGGAAGAAATTACCCAAGAAAAGGAATCTATCAAAGCCCCAGAAGAGACGCAGGATTTGAGATAACCAATCAATGAGATACATACAAATTTGCAAAATAAAATTGAGTTGAAAAACAATATTGCTAAAGAGGTAAAGGACATCAACAAGAGACTGAGCAAGCACAAAGAATAATCTGAAAACCTGAATATAAAAGTAACACAGCTCATAGGAATGAAAGACATGATAGGCGAGGGAAAAAAACACATTACAGGCATACAAGAGCATACGTGAAAGGACAGAAGAATAAGTGATACAGACAAAAGAACAGCTGAACTATAAGAAAGAAAAGAACAGAGAGCAAAGAATAGAAGAAACTGAAGAGGGGCACAGGGAGTTGAATGATAACACGAAACACAACAACATATGTTTCATAAGAGTTTCAGAAGGAAAAAAGAAGGGAAAGGGGGAGAAAGAGTATTGGAGGAAATAGCTGAAAATTTCCCAACTCTCACAAAATAACCAAACTTACATGTCCAAGAGGTGCACTACACCCCAATCAGAATAAATGGGGAACAGACCTACTCCAAAAACATACTACTCAGAAGGTCAAACATCAAAGATAAACAGAAAATTCTGAGAGCAGCAAGGGAGAAGCAAAACATCACATACAATGGACTCCCAGTAAGACAGTGCAAATTTCTCATCAAAAACCATGGAAGTGAGAAGATAGTGGTATAATACAATTAGGATAATGAAAGAGAAAAACTGCCAGCCGAGACTTCTTCAAAATATTAAGGTGAGTTTAAAATATTCAGACAAACTGAGTTGTTAAAAAAGAAACCACCTTTGCAAGAAATATTAAAGGAAGCCTTAGAGCCTGAGAGAAAAAGACAGGAGAGAGAGGCTTGGAGGAGAGTATAGAAGAAAGAATAGCAGAAGGGATAACCAAGAGAGTAAAAAGACGAAAATAAGATATGACATATGAAAGCCAAAGAATAAAATGGTGGAAGTAAATAATGCATTTACAGTAATATCACTGAATGTGAATGGATTAAACTCTCCAATCAAAAGATAAAGGCTGACAGAATAGATAAAAAACAACCACCATGAGCCATCCATATGCTGCTTATAAAAGACTTACCTTGGACTCAGGGACACAATTCAGCTGAAAGTGAAAGGTTGGAAAAAGATACTCCATGCAAATAGTAACCAAAAAAGAGCAGGGGTAACTATACCAATACCAAACAAAACAGACTTTAAATGCAAAAAAGTTAAAAGAGATACAGAAGGACATTCTATATTAATAAATTGGACAATCCACCAGAAAGAAATAACAAGTCTTAAGTGTATACAGCTAACCAGGGTGCCCCAAAATACATGAGGCAAAATCTGACAAAACTGAAGGGAGAAAGAGACATCTCTACGATAATCGTTGGAGACTTCAACACACCACTTACATCATTAGATAGAACAACTACACAAAAGATCAACAAGAAAACAGAGAACTTGAACAATATGATAAGCTAGACCTAACAGACATATATAGAACGTTGCACCTATACTCAGCGGGTAATACATTCTTCTCAAGTGCCCATGGAGCTTTCTCCAGGATAGACCACACATTAGGTCACAATGCAGCTCTCAATAAATATAAAATGGCTGAAATTATACAAAGCACCTTCTCAGAGCAAAATGGAATGAACTTGGAAATCAAGTTCTCTTGCAACAAATGGTGCTCGGAGAACTGGATATCCATAACCAAACAAAACCTACCAAGTCCATGTTAATGGGAAAAAAGAGTCTCTTCAACAAATGGTGCTGGGTTATAGAAAGAAAGAGCACCCCTATCTCACTCCCTATATAAGAATCAACTCAAAATGGAGCAAAGACCTAAATATAAAAGCCAAGGCCATAAAACTACTATGGTAGCAGTACTATGAGGTAGGTGGTGATTTCTTGAACCTTATACCCAAAGCATGCACAACATAAGGAAAAAAAAAAAAGGTAAATGGGACCTCCAGAAAATTAAACACTTTTGCACCTCACAGGACTTTGTCAAAAGGGTGAAAAGGCAGCCAAGTCAATGGGAGAAAATACGTGGTAATCACATGTCCAATAAGGGTTTACTATCCATAATATCTAAAGAGGTATCAATAAAAAGTCAACAATAAAAAGTCAAATGACCTGATAAAAAAATGGGCAAAAGACTTGAGTAGACATTTGTCCAATGAAAAAATGGCAAAAAACACACACACACACAAATGTTCAACATCACTAGCGATTAGGGAAATGCAAACCAAAACTACAATGAGATATCATTTCCCACCTATTAGAATGGCCACTATTAAAAAGACAGAAAACTACAAGTGTTGGAGAGGATGTGGAGAGATAGGAATGCTTATTCACTGATAGTGGGAATGTACAGACAAGGTGGAGGTCTGTTTGGCAGTTCCTAAAAAAGTTGAATATATATTTGCCACGTGACCCGGCAAAATCACTACTAGGTATATACCCGAAGAACTGAGAGCAGTGACACGAATAGATATCTGCACACCGATGTTCACAGTGGCATTATTCATGATAACCAAAAGTTGGAAACAACCCAGGTGTCCATCAACCAATGAATGGATACACAAAATATGCTGTGTTCACACGATTGAATATTATGCAGCTCTAAGAAGAAATGAAGTCGTGACGCATATGACAACACAACAAGGATGAACCTGTAGGACATTATGTTGAGTGAAGCAAGCCAGACACAAAGGACAAATACTGTATGATTGCGCTACTATGAACTATATATATTGTAGTGTTACTAACTTGAATATGGGCCACCAGAAAATAGAATGAGGTTAGAGAATGGAAAGGTGAGGGTTAACTTGTGCAGAACTGGTAAAAAGGATGTGTGTTAATCTTTGGAAACGAAGAGAAAAGGTGAAAGCCCAACAAAATGTTTGTAAATAGCCTGCTATTATGTGGGTAGGAATGTGGTTGAAAAGGAAAGTCTAAGGTCATGTATATTACTAAAAGGAAAGCTAAAACCTGCAACTCACCCCTCCACACTAAAGGCAGAAGAGGCACATCCATTTCCAGGCATACTTTCTACATAATTCACTCTCTACTATAATCAACTTATCCTGTCCAGCATTCAATCAAACTTATGGATCATGCCAAAAACTTAAAGACAATCCACCACCAAGTCAAAGAGCAACCAAATGAACCAGACTCAGGGATGATCCATTTGTTGGAACTATAAGACAGGGACTTTAAAACAATGATGAGGCCCTGCGAGCGGGTGTGCTGCCAAGCCCCATGAGCCACGCAGCAAGATGACGTCACAGGAGAGTGACACAAGGGAGAGCCAAGACAAGAAGCGCCAAAAAACCAGGAACTAAGGTGGCGCAGGTAGTAGGACACCTCTCCCCGACACTGGAGGTTCCGAGGATCGAATCCCAGTGAAGACAGAAAGAGAAGGATGAGAAGAGAGGGCAGGACACAGACACAGAGAGTTGCCCAGCGAATGGACACAAAAACAGCAAAATCTAGGGGTGGGGTTGTAAAAGTAAATAAATAAATAAATCAATCAATCCCTGGGAAAAAAAAAAGCATAGGGGAGTAAGGTACAGACTACTATATAGTTAGTAGTAATACTTTGACGATGCTCTTCCATAATTTGTTAACAAATGTTTCACAACAATGCAAAGTATCTGTGGTGGGGTGATGTGTGGGAGCCCTGTATGATGTCATACATGTTTGTTTTGTAAGTTCACATGTTTACTGAACACTTATAGTTTATGTACGTTCATGTATGAATGATATACTTCAATAAAATTGTTAAAAAAAAAAACAAAAAAAAAAACCCAAAACAATGATGATGGGGAACAGATGTGGCTCAAGCAGATGGGTGTCCGCCTACCACATGGGAGGTCCTGGGTTCAGTTCCTGGTGCCTTCTAAAGAAGACGAGCAAGACAGCAAGCTGACATGACCAGTTGGTGCGGCGAGCTGACGCAACAAAATGATGCAACAAAGAGACACAACAAGGAAAAACACAATGAGAGACACAACAAGCAGGGAGCAGACATGGCTGAAGCGATTATCTT
>JAQZBX010074383.1:0-14765 GCA_029593785.1 Cabassous unicinctus
ATCCCTTGTATAATCTCCTCCCCTTGAATGTAGATGGGACTTGTACCTTGCATCTAACCAATAAAATATGGCAAAGGTGAAGGGATTTTGCAGATGTAATTAAGGTTCCTAATCGGTTGACTTTAATAAAAAGGTGGTTATTGGAGGACAGCTGGAGGATAATATTGGGAATGTATAGCAATGATTTTGGAAGTACATGAGGATTGTGGCTAATAATATAAAGACAGGAATGTTCTTATACTACAGGGTATTAAGAATCTGGTGATACATGGGAAATATGTAATTAATGTAATTTATGGACTACAGTTAGCAACAACATTGTAATGTTTTTGTAGCAAAAGCAAAGTTGGTACTATATTAATTCTAAAGGTTAAAAAAAGAATATGGGGTTTGGTTTTGTGAGGTATGAATAATATTAAGCATTTTTTTTCATGAATAAGGAGACCTTGACTATGTCATTTAACTAATCTGTGTTCATCTGTGTATCCTTCTGAACAACAGAGGAACAACTGAGTTAGCAGTTGGAGTTAGAGGAGATAAAAATGCCTTAAAAAAGAAGTTTTTAGGAGTAATGTTTCCATACGTTGTTGAGCTACCTTTTTCTGTTCTTTTATTTTTTTGAATTTGAAATAAAGTTATCAATAAAAAAATGATTCCACACACCAAAAATTAATTAATTAGTTAATTAATTAATTAATTAAAAGACGGGTACCCTGGACGGGTCTGACCTAATCAGGCAAGCTCTTTAAAAGAGGAGCTAGGGGTCAGAAACAGAAAAAGTCAGAGAGACTCTCCTGCTGACCTTGAGGAAGCAGCCATCATGAGTTCTACAACTGCAAGGAAATGCATCCTTCCTACCATCATGTGAGCCTGAAGAGGACTCAGCCTCAGGAGAACCCGCAGCTCAGGCTGCCTCTTGACTGCAGCCTTGTGAGACCCTGAGCAGAGAACCCAGCTAACCTGTGCCTGGACTTGGACCCACGCAAACACTGAGGTAATAAATGTGTTGTTTAAAGCTGCTAAATGTGTGACAATTTGTTATGCCATAACAGAAAACCAATACAGACTCACCGCACTATTCTGCCTGTGGTTCTTCTTTCTAATGGACCTTCTCTGGTAATGTTTTTAAAGGTTTTTAAAGGTTTCCCATCAGAACCCAAAATAAAATGGGGCAATGTGCACAGGAAGATCCCCTTGCTATGATTTACCACTCTTTTCCAAAAGTTTATTGGAGACTGTTGCTTGGGTGTCACAGGAACAGGCTTCCTCAGTTTCTATCCTTCACTCCTGAGGGAATGGCTCATCATTCTATCATTCCTTGGTCCATGCACACCTTTCAGGAAATTTAGGAGACAGAGGTCCAGAATCTATTTACCACAGGCTGGTTTCTGAGTATGTAGTGAGAGACCATGCTTTATAACCAAAGGCACCACAAACATAGTTCCCAAAATCTCTTCAGCAAGAAAGAAGATGAAATATTATTGCTTCCACTATTGGTGTTCCCAGGAAGGAGAAAGGATGGGTCACTTCTTCCCAGAGAGGAAAGAAATGGGGAGGGGGTGGAAGGCTTTGCCTCAGCTCAGTGCCACCCACAGCGTCTCTGGTTTCTCTTCTAGCTGCTGGAAGACATGAGTGAGCCCTTCCTCCCAGGTCCTCCCCCTTGAGCCCAAGTCTGAATTTCACTGATGTTGCCACACTCTCCCAGAATCACAGGGAGAAGGGCTGGGAGAATGAGGGAAGGACAGGCAGCTGCTCTTCCATTGGAGAAATTCCTACCATTTCGAGGGAGGGAGAAACCTAGGGGGCTGATGGTGAACTTTACTCCTCCAGCTTTCTCAAGACTCAGAGCCTGGCTGCAGGAGGGTTTCCTCCCATTTTCTTAGTGAAGAACTGGTCCTAAGAACATAACTGCTGTTCTTACCTCTGAACCGCCTCTCATGCCTGTCCCCTAGGTAAGGTTGCCGGTTATCCGGTATTGACCTGGGTAGTGTGAAACTGGTAAAATGGAAGATTAAAACAAAATTTAAAAAACAAACAAACTTTGCTTTTGTTTTTCTTCAACATTCCTTGAAAGTTGTTCTAATGAAAAATATATTTAAAAAAAAAGGGGGGTGGTTGTATAAAAGTAGAATAAAAATAAGTAGAAATTATGGTTGATACATAAGATATTGTTTGAATTAAGCAGATATTTTTCAAAACCATTCTACCCAGCAGAATCTCCCTGGGGAGAGGTGGGGGGTCTGGTGCCTGGTATTTTTATGGAGGACATCTGGCAATTCTTCTCTTTAGCAACTGCCTTAATTCAGGCCTTCATCACCTCTCAACTGAATTAATGAAAACTAGGCCTTCCTGCCTCGTTCTGGCTCCCCTCCAATTCATTCTCTACCAGCCCCTGCAGGGATTTTTCAAAAATATAAATATGATCATGTCATTCCCTTTCATAAAAGTACTTACTCCATGGCTTCCTAAACTTTGGGGGTAAAATCTAGAACCCTTAACACAAAGGACTCAGCATTACACAGACAGTGCCCATGCCTAACATAATTTCCCAACACTCCCCAGACATTTTTACTCTAGACATACTTAAATTCACTCAGTGAAGTTCCTGCACTTCTCATGCTTGTTTTTGTCTCTGTACCTTCACCCAGACGGGGACCCTCTGTTATCCATCCGTCCGTCCGTCCATCCATCCATCTATCTATCCATCGGATGTCACAAATGTAGAAGTGGCTGCGTTTACTGATGGCTTAGGTGTAGGGTATAAGAGAAAAAGAGAGAATTCAGGGATCATCCCCAGGTTTTTGGCCCAAGCACCTGGTAGAATGGATGGACTTGCCATTTACTGAGATGAGGGGCAATGTGGTAAGAGCAGGTGGGAAGATATGAAATTAAGAGTTAGTTTTTGGACACAATAAATTTGAGAAGTCTACTCTATTATTCTAATATCAAGCAGGCATTTGGATTTTCAAGTCTGTAGGTCAGAAGAGAAGTTGGAGCTAGATGTATACATTTGAGACATGGGTATTTAAGCTCAGGAAACTGGATAAGATAACCTGCATGGAGACTGTACATGTAGAAGAGAATTCAGAGGTCTGAGCCATGGAGCATTCCAGCATTTAGAGCTCAGATAAAGAACCAGCTAAGCTAAATTAGAAGCAGCAGCAGTGAGGTAAAAGGAGAACCAAAAGAAAGTAGTGTCCTGGAAACCACAGGAAAAAAAGTGTTTTAAAGAGGAAGTGGTCAATTGTGTCACCTATTGCAACATCAAGTAAGAGGAGGGCTGAGAACACACCATTGGATTTGGCAGCACAAAGTTCTGTCATTTGTGACCTTGATAAGAGCAGTTGTGATGGCATGGTGGTGACAAAATGCTGATCAGAGTGGGTTCAACAGAACATGGGAAGTGAAGAAGTGGAGAGAGTATAGAAAATTCTTTCAAGAGTTGTTGCTCTGAAGAGAAGCAGAGAAATGTGATGTGGTTGATCATTCTGTTGCCAGCTTGGTCGAAAAGAGAATTCTGTTTCCCAGAATCTCCTTCCTTGTCAGATTCTTGGTTAGAGTTGGCCAAAAAGGAACTTGACCAAGATTTTGGTGGCAGAAGTAAAGCAGCATCCAATAATCCCTGAAAGACTTCAAGGTGAGATACAGAAGCAGAGGTAGTCTGTGGATTCCAGTTTGTTCTCTCTCCTTGGCTTCATGTCCATCTCTTCTTCCAGATTGTTGGCCCTATAGACCAACAGAAGCCCTGGGCCCACCACAAGACAATGAGGGTGCAGGCCCACAGAGGGCAGCTATACAGAAGTCACATCTTCCCATAGACTTCCCACATGTTCCCCCTGATCAGTGCCATAACTGCAGCTGCTTGTGTCTGGCTGCTCAGACTTCCTGCAAGCTCCGACTTGCAAGCACTCCATGTGGGTGCTTTCGGCAGCCAGATTAGTGAATTTTCTCTGGTCCTTCAACACCCACTTCTGGATTGTCACTTCCCCAGCTCCTCCCTCAGTTGTGTAAGTTCTAATTCCTATAATACCCACACATCACTCACAGTGGTTCTTTTTCCTTGGATAAACCCTGACTGATGCATGGGGTAATAGCTGGAAGGGAAACATGAGGTCAAGGCATTGTTGTTTGTTTTTGTTTTTTTGACGTACCGGGGGCCAGGGATTGAACCCCGGGACCTCATATGTGGGAAGCCAGCGCTCAATCACTGAGCCGCATTGGCTTCCCTGAGTTGGTTTTATCATTTGCCTTACTTGTTGCTTATTTTTGTTTTCTCAGGAGGCACTGGGAACTGAACCCAGGATCTCCCATGTGGGAGGTGGGCACCCAACACTCCCGAGTGTTTGAGCCACATCTGCTCCTGTTGTTTGTTTTTAAAGATGGGAGTTTTGCTACCTGTTTATATGCTCAAGAGAATGATTCCGTAAAGAGGGCTTTAGGAGAGAAAGGACAACTTCAAGAGTGATGCAGTGAGTGGGCTCTAGAAGATGGGACCCAGAGTACAGCAGGAAGGGTGGGCTGGGAAAGGAACACAGACTGCTCATCCGTTGTAAGAAGAAAAAAGTCTGTCAGTGGGTACCTATGCAGATAGGTTGGTAGCTATGGTGGGAGCATGTGAAAGCCTCTTCCCATTGCTTTTATAGTCTCGGTGAAATAAGAAGCAAGACCAGTTGTTGAGACTGTGGGAGGTGGAGGAGGTGTGGGATATTTAAGGAAAGAGGAAAAGATGTTATATAATAGTATAATAGTGAAATTTTATCTTTTTGGCTGCCTGGCTGTGAATCTCTTTCTCATGTTTAGGGAATTCTCCATTTTTTGAGTCTTGGTGGGAGGCAGAGTCCACTTCTCACACTTGAAGCTGAGAAAAAAAAAAAACCAGACTCTCAAACTCTCCTTTCCCCCTTTGCTAGGACATGGGGAGGGGCCAGCAGGTGCACATGATGAGGCTCAGCCAGTCAGATGCAGGCTTCCTGGTGTGACTAGGGAGTCAGTAGAGCTAAGAAGAAAGGGCAATGGAGAATCCTTTCTGACTGCATAGCAGTCCCAGCATCATCTGGCACTCGGCAGCGGCAGCAGGATCTTCACTGGCTACCTTCTATGGCTTGATCTTGGTTGTGGTCCTGCTCCACAATCTGCAAGCCATGTTCTGCAGCCTCCCTACCAATTACGTGAGCCATCTAATGTCCTTTCAATAAGTGCCCCCCCGCCCGGAGGTACTGGGGATTGAATCCACGACCTCGTACCTCGTACATGGAAAGCAAGCACTCAACTACTTGGGCGACATCTGCTCCCCTCAATAAGCCTCTCTTATGCTGAAATCATCCTGAGCCAGTTTCTGTTGCTGGAATCTTTTGGGAGAATTCTTCTGCCTATTCTTAGTTGTGCAGTTTAAGAGGGATTAACACTACCCTCAGCTCTATGTGGTTGGTTTAAAGTGATCAGAGTATCCTATCCTCGGCCTTGATAAGATAAGGGATGGGCCAGTGACTCTACTGAAGCCAAGAAGAAAGGAAAAAGGGGACTGGGGGCTTCAGGGAAGAAAACTTCCTCATTCTTCTAGGTAGAAGAGATGTTCCCTCATCCTTTAAATAGTAAGGATGTAATGTCCAGAAAGGCTTCAACCATTCTTCAAAAACATAACCACTGTTTTGAATGGGAAATCCATGTACACAACATCATTCAAAAGATATAAAATGGTATATAGTGAAGAGCAAGTCTGCCTTCTTTCCAATCCCCGTCCTCCAGCTACCCAGTTCCACTTCCCAGAGACAATCACAGTTACCTGCTTCTTCTGTATCCTTCCAGAGGTTTTCCATGCATATAGAAGCATATACGTGCAAACGTATCTTTTATTTTCCCCCACATGCCCTCCCACTTTGCTCTCTGTTATGTACCTCTTTTGTTTTTACTCAATGATATATCTTGGAATTTTTTCCACATCTGAACATATAGGGCTGCCTTTAACATCTGCATAGAACTCCATCTTATGGATATTCCATTATTCATTTAACTATTCCTTCAGTAATTGGCATTTAGTTTATTTCCAATCAGAAGTGCCAAGTGAATTCCTCAAATGTGTTTCATTTTGCACATGTGCTGCATTCATTTTTTCTCACACAACCAAAGAAAAAAGCTGAAGCATCCAGGAGAGCAGAGCCCAGGGAATCTCAGAGAACAAAGTTGGAACCCTGTTGGCACTATGAAGCTCCAAAATGAACTGCAACTGGAGTTAGATGGACCCTGGCCAGCTTGGTTATGAGACCCAATAAATTCTCGCTTTGCCCACGCTAGTATGGGTTGGCATTTTTAGTACTTGCAGCATAAAAAGTCCTAATTGGCACACATGTTAAAATACAACTGAACTGTTACGTGAAAAAAGGACGAAAATTATATGTAAATTTTGAAATCAATTATCTTAAAATATAAAAATCATAGAAAAGAACCAAAATGTTAAATGTGATTATGGACTGATCATAAGAAATGTGTTATTCCTTATAATTTTTTGAAGTTTTAAAGGTTTCCACAATAATATGGATTACTTTCCTAATAATTTGTCTCAAGGCAGGTTCCCTGGAAACAGGCTGAGACCAGGTCTTGGGGTACATGATTTATGGAGGGAGTGCCTTTTGGGAAGGAGCTGTACGGGAATGATGAAGCAGAATTGTGAAGGAGAAAGGGCCAAGCTAGGATGTAGTCCCAGGTAAAGTCTAGCTTTGGCCTGTGAGGCAGGCCCTGGAGTGCAAATTGAACTACGGAGTTTCATCCCATGAGACAAGGGGACTGGCTTTTCATGTACCTAGATCACCTGTTGCTGGGGGTGTAACTTTCCAGGTAGGTTCCAGGTGAGGTGGCTCCTGTTGACCATGGGCAATTCAACAAAGACAGTTCTGACTAAGCCTTTATCCACCAGCATGGCAGCAGCTGGGGTTGGAAGCCCTGGCTGGTAAAGGGTATCTGGGTTATTAAAAGCAACAGAGAAAGCAAAATGCAAGGCTGATCCTACAAGGGCTGCTCTTTCCCTTAGTCTTACTGCTGCCTACACTTGTTGCTACCAGTTGAAACTATTAACAAATGTAGAAATCTTGCCTCTAAATAACTGATAGAAATAGGACTGGCTTACCAAGTTGCAAATTATACTGTTTCTAACATAGGATTCTTTATTAAGACAACTATGGAAGAAAAGTGTTTCTTTCTATTCCTTTTTAAATCCCAGACCCTTTGCAAAATGAAAGTAGAAGCTTTTAAAACTTAGCCCTTGCCTTGCGATGCTGCTTGTTCTGAGGCTTTCTCTTCTGCATCCCGCCCCCAACTCTGCCCCATGTCCTCCCCCACTCTCCTCCTGCCCACTCTCTCAGGGGATTCTCCTCCAGTGCCACGGAATGTTCCCTAGGCCCTTGAGGATACAGTTGTGAGGTTCTGTTGCTCTAGCAACCAGTTGTCCAGGGCCTCTGCATTGGAGCTGCCAGGGTTCTGGGGACAGTCAGGCCTGTCTGGCGGAGGCTTGGAGGAAGGCTCCCAGGCAGAAGCAGGGAAGAGCACTAGAGCAAAAGCCATAGTCTTAGCTCTATTTTCATCAGTTATGACCACCCTTTCGGTGTTCACAGATGTGCCCCTGGCCCACAAGCTAGAAGGCAACTTGCTAAAGAACTACAAGCAAGATGAGAACCCTACAAAGATGTTCCTGGCCTATAGAGGTAGACACCTAGCAGTTTTGGAGTACAAGACCTAGTCTTGATAGGGCAGTATTTCACTACTTCAAGGGGAGGAGAGGCTGGCCCAAGCATTTGAGGTGGAGAGGTCTTTGCTTGTCAACAGAATTGCCCAGCTTTGAGTGGAGGAAAAGAGCAGAGAATGCCCTCTGGGGGCTTCCAGGCAAGAGTTATGTTCTCTTCCCCAGCTCTGTGCTTGGAGCCTGCAGGGGGACTGCACTTTCTGCAGTCTCTTCCTTCTCCCCACCACTCTCTTTCTCTCTTCTGTTTCTAAACCAAGAATGGCTCACAAAATGGATCCTTCTGATGTGCAGCTGGTCCTCACCACAGCGAAAGTCAGGGTTACCTTTGTTTCGTCTCACATATCTATAACTTTCACTTTTTCTATGATTTTTGCTCTTTAAAATGGCGTTGTATCTTTTTAAGAAAGCCAAAAAATTATACATTCACTAACAGCACATTGTTTTTAAAAAGAAAGGAAGTTGTCTTTTCATAGGCAACTTTCCAAAGCCCCAAGAAACCCAGGACAGGCAGGCAGTTTGTGGGCTCCGAGGCCAGACACCTGGACTTCTGTCTGTGGTTTCCTCCACAGTCTGCATGACCGACGATGGCCACCCCTGGGTTTCTCCTATGGTGCACAAGGTCCGACTACAGATTGCACAGGATCCCTCCCTGAACTATGAGTATATGCCCACAATGGGCATGAAGTCATTCATCCATGCCTCCTTGGAACTGCTCCTTGGAAAGCACAGTGAAGCCATTGTGGAGAACAGGGTGAGAAGAGCCCTCTCCTTACTGACCCAGACCACAGGGAGTGGAGACCTGCGATTATGCAATCTTGACCCTGAAAGGGGCCCTGGAAGGCCCCCTGACATTGACAAAGGAGACACCTGTCACTCAGGGAGTCCACAGCTTGTAGCCATCAAAGGACAGAGCCAGGATCAGAGCCCAAATCTAGTGCCCCCATACCACCCCACCCTGCGGATTTGAGAGTTCTTTAAAGACAGGAATTCTCTGACTCTTAGGCGGTGCTATCATTGATTGCTATTATTACTTATTTTAAAGTGTTGTTTCTGTTTCTTTTTGGCTGGCAGGTAGGGGGTGTGCAAACTGTTGGCAGCAGTGGTGCCTTTCAGCTCGGGGCCCAGTTCCTCAAAACTTGGCATGGGGAATCTGCGATAATTTATGTCACCTCTTTGCAAAAGGGTGAGTGTTAGTCAAGATAAGTGTCACTTGACAGAAGACCCCTGCCCCTTGCTCCTGATTCCCACCCCGTTTGCAGTTTTCTCTGTTGTCTGTTCACTCCGTCACAAGAGAAATGGGGGACAAGCCAAGATATGCGTGTCCTTTTCCTTTTATTGTCCCACCTTAGACAGTGACCCTCAGGCCTGTTCTGTAGTACCTCGACTTCCATCTCTCCATTTCTCATGTACCCATTGATGGGGGTCTGTGTTCCCATAGAACTGCATGGATTCGTTTTCCAGGACATGGGATTCACAGTGTACGAGTACTCCTTCTGGGACCCCAAGAAGCTGTGCATGGACCTCAACATGCTCCTCAATGTGGTAGAGGTAGAGGGGCCCTACTCAGAAATTTCTCCCCAGACATATTTAAAGTCTTATTTTCTTTTCCACCCCTGCACTCCTCTAGTCATCCAAGGCCTTTTCTAGGCTTGGATTTGCCCAGCCCATTAGTGGGAACCATCATGGAGGAGCACTTCCACTCCACATGCCCTGCGGCCAGTACCAGTTGGTAGAGGAGGAGCCTGAAGAGACACTCTTTTATCTATAGCAGGCCTCACCTGGCAGTGTCTTTGTGATTGGAAACATTGGAGAGTGCAATTTCACACAAAGTCAGTGGGCAAAGTTGACATCCACCATGAAGGTGAGCCCAATCTCTCACCCAACTTTCCTCCCTCTCACCATCCTCCATCTCCTCCATCTGTCTCACCCTCTTCTCATCCCATTTAGGACTTACTCTCCTTCTCCTTTCTCCTACAGAGCAAGCAGATATTCCCATTTTTTGACGTTCCCTCTCAAGGTTTATCCACCGGTGACCTAGACACGGACACTAGACTCTTACGATCCTTTGTGTCTCAAGGCTTTGAGTTTTTCTGCAGCCAGTCCCTGTCCAAGAATTTTGGCATTTATGGTATGGATCAGGCATGAGCCAGAAGGAGAAGGGAGAGCCTGGTGCTGAAGTGGTGATACTTATGACACAGAAGATGTTTGGGGCATCTTTTGCCCTCTGAAGAGAGCCAGGGCTTCAGAGAGAGCACCATGGAGGCAGAAGGGAAGATGTGTCAGTTCAGCTCCTAAAATTAGCCACTAAAACAGATGCTGGTTAAATAATTTCTCCACCTTCAACCTCTTTTTCCTCAATTATAAGATGAGGGAGAGGGACTTAGTGATCTTTCAAGTCCCTTCTGCCTTTAAGACTCCTATTGATGGGGACTTTTTCTGGAAGAATTTCTAGCAACTTTCTGGAGTCAGAAATCAGCCTGGCCGGGCTGGACTGAGGTCCTCATAGCTCAACCCTCCCTTCTACAGGGTTGGAGGCAGAGTAGTCATAGGTGAAGGCCCTTGTAATAAGTAGGATACTGAGGATCAGGTTTGTCTGTCCCAATGCTACAGATGAAGGAGTAGGAATCCTAGCCGTGGTGGCACTCAACAACCAGTACCTACTGTGCGTCCTCTCCCAGCTGATGGTCTTCGCCCAGGCTCTGTGGCTAAACCCTCCTACCATGGGTGCCCGCATCATCACCTCCATCCTCTCTAACCCTGCTCTGCAGGTAGAATGGTAAGGGGGGTGAAGGGTAGGGACAGGAAGGGATGGGCAGAGCCTCTGATTACCTACAGACCTGACAATTCACATGGTTTTGCCGGATGCTTCTCTTTCTGCCCACATAACCTCTTTGCTCCATTCATTCATCAGTTCACTCATCATCATTTACTGAAGACCTACTATGTACCAATGGCAGTGGCTATGCCAAGTGTTGCCTTGGGGGGTTGGGCAATAGGACATTCTTTTTGGACACAGGTCAATGGAGTTACTTGAACTCTTCCAGAACACAGGAGGAGATTAGGGCATATCAGGGGGGCTTGCTACTCTGAAAAATCTGCCTAGGAGCCTGCTTGGCTTGCTTAATATAGGTTAACCACCACCCATCCACAACCCTCTCATCCCACCCCTCGTCCATTCATAACCATCTCAGATCCAGGGCTCCTACTGATGTGTCCTCAGTCACTCTGTTGGGAGTTTTTGAAGGTAAAAAGAGTGGGATGGCAATGAGGAGGTTTGAGATCAGGGAAAGACCTCGTTTCCTGTTGTCTTTCCTTGGCAGGAAGCACAGTCTAAAAGGGGTTGTAGAGAACATCATGTTGATCAAGGAAAAAGTGAAGGAGAAGCTCCGGCTCCTGGGAACACCAGGCAACTGGAATCACATCACTGAACAGTCGGGGACTCATAGCTATCTTGGACTCAATTGTAAGTGTTTAGGAGGAGGCAGCTCCCTCATTTCTGACCCTGGGCTAGTCTTTAAGCATTAAACTTCACTAACTAGGTACCCAGTCCCTAACTTCACTCCAGATTTTGTTTCCTTCCTGAGGAAAGTGGGGTTGCTTTAAAGAACCTTCTGCTGCCCTAGAAATGCTGACCCTCCCTGTGCTAAAAGGGAGTTACTGGTGGTCTGAGGTTCTGTGATTATCACCAGGTCAGCAGGTGGAATACCTGGTCAAGAAGAAGCATATCTACATCCCCAAGAATAGTCGGATTAACTTCACCTGCATCAATGCCTACAACATAGATTACATCACCCAGAGCATTAATGAGGCTGTACTCTTCACAAAGGGCTGTAAGAAATGTCTTCACAAAGTAAATGACTTCTCATTGAAATAAAAGTGTCAATCTTAGCAGACATCTTGTGATTATACTACAATTCATTTCTTTGCAAAGTACTTGCTCTCTCTGCCTCTAGGGAGCATTGTCTGGCCTCCGCAAAGAGAGAAAAAAACGCCCAGAGAAGAGAGTGTTTGCCTTCACTGACCATCTCATATTTATTGGGAACTACTATGTTAAGGTCATGACCTGGGCATAGAAGTGAATAAAAAACCGGTACAGCCCAGTCCTTCTTCCCCAATAAGAAGTCACAATGGATTATATAAATAGTAAGTATGTAGGGGGGCTTGGTTTTGTGAGATATGAAAATGACTAAGCATTTTTTCTCTTCATTTTTTTACATTAATAAGGAGACCCTGACTATATCATTTAACTAATCTGTGTTCATCTGTGTATCTTTCCAAACACTAGAAGAACAACTGAGTTAGTAGCTGGACTTAGACGAGATAAAAGTGCCTAAAAAAGAACTTTTTAGGAATAATATTTCCATAACTTGTTGGGCTGCCTTTTTCTGTTCTTTTATTTTTGTAAATTTGAAATGAAGTTCTTAACAAAAAAAAATTTTTTTAAATATGTCAAAAATTTAGAAAATAAATGCTTCATTGTGGGCCAGAATAACTGGGGAAGACCTCATGAGGTAGGAATTGATTTGGATATTGGTAGATGACTAAGATTAGGATATAAGAGGTAGAAGGGAGCTAACAGGATATCCCAGGCCAGAGAAGAGCCTGAGCAAGGGTCCCTGGCATAATAATACAAATGAATGTTTACTGGGTATCTATTAGTGCATGGAACTCTGCAAGCCCCAGGACACCAAAAGGTTTAAGACAGTTCCTGCCCTCATGGTGGCCTCCACTCCAGCTGGGAAGACACAATTATATGCTGAAAATGTAGATAATAATAAAAAGTACGATGTAGTAAATGCCATATGAGCATTTCAGGTAAGGGCAAAGGGGTTGGTCTTGGTGAAGTGGAAAGTGGGGGTGGAGGACTAATTGAAGAAAAGACTAAGTCATGTGGGACCAACTAATGGGACTTGTCAAATGCAAATCCAGGGAATTTGGATTTATCTCATAGGCACTGAAAGGCCACTGGAAATTACTATAGGGAAGCGATGTACCAAGGGTCCTTTGCTGTGCAATGAAGGGTTAACTCAGCAGGCCGGGTTGCCCAACCCTTTCACATTCCAAAGGTCTTCAGGACTGGCCCTTGATCAATAATTCCTTGGAGGTGACTTCTGAGCCCTTGGAGGTCCTACCTGATTAGAATGTCTTTGTGTCCTGAGGCCCTAAACATGCTGTATCAGTTTGATCTCTGGGGGGGCTGGAGACTTATTAGCTAAGATGCCTACATGACTGACCCCCAGAAAAAACCCTGGACACCAAGGCTCAGGTGGGCTTCCCTGGTTGAACACTTCGTATGGGTTGTGACACATTGTTAATGGGAGAATTAAGCACTGTTCATGCGACTCCACTGGGAGAAGACAACTGGAAACTTGTGCCTGGCTTTTCCTGGTTTCTCCCTATGTGCCTTTTTCCTTTGCTGATATTCATCTGTACCCTTTCACTGTAGTTACCAGAACCTTGAATAGAACAGCTTTTCTAGGTCCTGAGAGTCCTTCTAGTGAATCACCAAACTTGGGGGGTGGTCTTGGGGACTCCCCAATACACATGCTATTATCACCCTTCCTCTGAATTATTTTAAAGCTAAACATCAAATGCTTTCATCTGCAAATATTTATTCTGTATTTCTAAAAGACAAAGATTCCCCTTTAAAAAAACCACAATATCATTATCACATACCTTAATATCATGATATATTCAATATCATCATATATCCAATATCATATATCCACATTTCCCCAATTGTCCTTTTTAAAAATATATTTTTTTATTACAGAAATTGTGAACTTACAAAATAATCATGCGCATGTGTGGAATTCCCATACAACACCCCTTCACCAACACAACACACTGTTGTGGAACATTTGTTACAGATTATGAGATAATATCATCAGACTATTAGCATTAACTATGGTCCATAGTGTACATTTGGCATATTTTCTCCATACCTGCCTATTATTAACACAGTACATCTTGGGCATTGATGCAAGAATATTACAGTATTGCTGTTAACTATAGTCTATAGGTTATATTAATTGTATTTTTCCCATGCTTCTCCACATTCCCACAACTCTGCGATAGTGATATATATCCGTTCTAGTTCACAGAAGGACACATTCTTGCATTTGTACTATTAACCACAATTCTCATTCATCTCTGGGTTTACTGTGTATTCAGTCCCTATATTATTCTCTAGCTTTCTTTCAGTTGACATTTACATCCCTATACTACCCTTTTCAGCCACAACCCCATTTATAAATCAGCTGCTACTCACTATGTGTTACCATCAACTCTATCCATTTCCCCACATTTACAGTCAAGTTAATTCAAACTTCTACATACATTAAGCATCAGTACTCCCTAATTGTCCTTTTTAAAATCGATTTTATAGTTAACTATACTTTTGATGGCTTAAAAACATGCCTGAAAATTCTTTGATGCTCCTCCCACCAAAAGGTAGAATGTAATTCTCCTTGCCTTAAAATAGAGTGCAGGAGAAGCCAGGCTGCGTGATGTCTGCAGCTAAGTCATAAAAGGCGGTAAAACTTCCACTATCTCAAGACTCTTGCTCTTGAAACCCAGCCCCCAGGTTGTGAGCAAGCCAAGGAACCTCATACTGAGGTCATGTGTGGATGTTCTGGCCCCAGCTCCAGTGGAGGTTCCATCTGGTAGACAGCATCAACTGCTAGGCACCTGATGATTCAGTCTCTACTCTTCAAGCCATCCTAGCTAACTCTGAATGGAACAGAGACAAATTGTCCCTGCTAAGCCATTCCCAAATTACAGACTTATGAGCAAAATAAATGTTGTTTCAAGCCCTAAGTTTTGGTGTGGTTTGTTATATAGCTATAGATAGCTGGGATAATTATTTTGTCTTTTCTGTGTCTTGTAATCTATAGTTACTTCTACCATTTTTTTTTTTTCAATGAAAAAAGAAATGAATAAATGGATCCTTTGTTCTGTAAAGTTTCCCACAGACTGAATTTTGCTGACATTCTACATGTTCTGTCTTCCTGTATTTCTTTTTTTTTTTTTT
>JAQZBX010074384.1:0-14737 GCA_029593785.1 Cabassous unicinctus
AATTTTTTTAAATCCATGTTTGGTAAAAAGAGAAAGCCTTTCCACTAGCTCTTCAAAATTACTGCTGATAAAATCTGCTCACTGATGCACATGCTAACAGATACAATGCAAAAGAACTTGTAGAAAAGCTCAACAAAGTCACTCTGCTACACCCATTGGTCCTTCCTAAAACCTGGAAGGGTTGTGATGCAGCTCTTTCCGGATTTGAGTGCATTTAAAACATGGCCTGAATTAATTTTGCATTCACTAAAAATGAAACAAAAAACAGCCTGCATGGATCATGATCCCATAACTTTCAAGTGGCTGCCCATAGACTGCTATCTGTTTCTTGAGTTAGATTGACAAGAACTGGTGGAAAGCATCAGAAAAAAGTATCTTGAGTGCTATCAGCTGAAAGCTACCTAAAGCCTTATAGCAAAATTTAATCCAGAAGAAATAGGAGGTTCACTTTCTGGTCCAAGTCAATGATAACTTGAAGGTTAGGTTCAGTAATATACTTCACTCTTCTTGCTAAATTCCCCAAATGTGGGTGTAAGAAATAGTGTTAAGTATTCAGGCCAGAGGTATTTATCAGAGGACATGATTTACATGGCTATGTACCTCATGGCAAGCCTCCTGGGAAAAGATAGGTAAAAATATGTATAAATCATATTTATATACTTTCTATAAAATTAGACTGGCATTAATTAAATGGCAGAAAAGGCAATGAGAGCATTGTTTAGAGGGTAGCTTGTTCCAAGTTCTGATTATAACTTACTTCCCAAAGTGGGAGCCACCCACAGCTTAGAAGACAGATGAGAAGATCATCATCACAGATTTGCTGTGAACAGCTCTGCTCAGCTCTGTCCCTGCCAGACTTGGGGCCACAAGATGGTTAGAGATTTACAAATTGAACATGTCTAACGTTCATTGAGCACTTACTAGGCATGTGCTGGGCATGAAGTACTTTTCATTATCTCATTTCACTTCATAATAATCCTATGGAGCAAATATTATAATTACTCCCAGTTTCAAGGAGGAAGAAATTGAGGCCAAAACTTGCCAATGGTCACAGAGCTGGTGAGTGTCAGAGTTGGTACTTGAATTCAGAAAACCACACTCTTTCAAGGTCTACACTTCTTGTAATCATTAGGAGAGCTTAATCAGCTACAAGCAACTCTTTAAAAGCTTAAGCTTTTGAAAATGCCACTCCACTTTCAAAGTTCTTCCTTATTTATTCTTTCATTCAATATATGGTAGTTTAACCCCTAAAGAGTGCCAGGAACTGCTTTATCCCTGGGGAATCAACAGTGAAGAAGACAAATTCTTTACCCTTGTAGTGCTTACATTCCATAGTCTACACACATAGCATCATTCATTCCTGAAAAAAAAACATTAAGTCTGAGGCCATTAGTGTCACCTAATTTTTAGATAAGGAAGCTGGGGCTCAGAGAAGTAACAAAACTTACCTAAGGACACAAAACTTGTAAGGGGGAAAGCTAGGGTTTGCCCTGGCCTTCAGTCTGCTAGTCCTGGCTCTTCTATGCCCCAAGCGCTGATTCCAAGATGGCTTTCCGTGGTTGGGCAGAATGTTGGGTGGAATGTTAGCAACACCAGGACTTCCTCATAGTTGGGAAACAAGACCAAGTTGACCCTCTCTGCTATTTCCTGCCCCTCTTCCCAGTCTCTCAGTCCTCACCTCCATCATCCTTCCAGCCCACTATCTTCTGGCTGTCCATAGAATCCCACTTTTGTGTGCTTCCAACCCCCAACCAGGCCAAGCCTGCTTTGCTCCCTCCTTTAATGGCTTATATCTTCCTGCTTCTCCTCCCACATCTCTGAGTGTTAATCGTAGTTCCCATTCATTTGAGAGAGCAGTCCTGACACGTGGGAAATGACCAAACAGGGAGCCCCATACATCATTACATCCAGGAAGATCTGTTCCTAGTAAGTCACAAATTTTATTTTCTCAGAATTTCATGAGTGCGTTTTCCCATAGAAACACTCTCCCATATGGAAGTCACATTCTACAGTATTTACTACAGGTACATATGGGCTAAATATGTTCCTAGGGGCTGGCTAGCAAAGTTTAATAGTGGGTAATATGCTTTGCATTCCAACCAATCAAACTGCAAGTGACCTTTGGCAGAGACTTCCTCAGTAACACATTCCTGTCTTACTCACTATACAGAGCAGAAAGGAGTAAAAATTAAAATTTAAATATATTTTTCCTTAGCATTAGAGATAGGGTGAAAGAATAATAAACCCAATGTAGAAGAAGAAATCATACTTGAGGGTGGCAATAGTGGAGATTAGGGGACACCAAACAAAAAACAAACGTTTCCAACTTGAGAGATTCTCAATTTGACAGGGAAGCCCTCTATGCAGGTGACATTCAAGAGCCTCCTTATTTAGACCCTAGTTTTTCATTGGTTTGTAAGCTCCTTGAGAGTAGAGAACACATCTAATTTTGCTCACCGTTGGATCAGCAGCTCTCAGCACAGTAGTAGCTTCATAGTAGGTATTAATACATGATTATTAAATGAAAGGATGCCATTCCAGCCTTATCTCCAGCCACCCCCTCACCATCCATTCCTCAACCAACAGAAGAACCCCTCCACACACCTCCTCTACCCCACTCTCACCCTCCGTTGATGAGCATTTCTTAAACAAGGCTGTTTTTCACATTTGTGCTTTTCCTCAAGCAGTAATCTCTGCTGTATTTGCTCTCTTCCCACTCGCTGGGATGAGATTCTCTAAGACCAAGATCAAAAATCCTCTCTGTTATGGTTCACATTGGCTGGAGCCTGGGCATGAGTGCAGAAAGGATTGGGGTGGGATAACGGGGGTGGCCGCTGTTGCTGCCAGAACACCACTTGCCCACCAAGATCTTGGAGTGCTTCCCAGAGCAGGAATTGCAATCCCTTGGGGTCACCTATTCGACATGTGTTGGGAAGGGGAGACTGACTTCCCCACCTTGCCAGGTCTCTACATTTTCATTTTGCACTGGGTCTCTGCAAATTATATAGCCAGTCCTGGACCTGAGGAGAAAGCCATTGCATTTTCCTTTGAGCACCCATTACAGCTATGCTTATAAATGCAAAAGAACTCCCTACTCATCTTAGCCTGTGGCTTTGCACAAAACTCTCCTCTCAGGAGGTGTTGCACAAAGGTTTGTTGAACTGACTTGAGAAACAAAAGACATATTTCATTTCACTCTAAAATGTACATAATTCCAAATTCAAATTTGCCTGAACAGATGAAAAGAGGGACTAAATAACTCCTTTTTCTTTTTTCTGGGATTGAGTACCATTCACCTTATTCAAAGAGAGAATTTTACAAACTTACTGAGCTACTTAAAAATGCTTTTCTGCAAAATGGATAGAAGATATTTAGAATCTAGTGTTGTAATTGTTTTCTGGAATATGGTCTTCTAAAGGGATTGGGTAACATTCAAATATAATTATGATTTAATTATTCATTCATAGCCATCATTTTCCAACTACTTACTATGTGCAAAGTGTTGTAGCAGGTATTGCTAACAGCTGATACCAAAATTTAGGTCTCAAGTTGGCCTTGACAAAGACCACTGCAGATTAACCTTACCTAGGGGGTAAGAGGGAGCTGAAAACCAGCCTTCCCTCTGCTTGCCGAGCAATGTACGCTGGCATGAGGTTGGTTGCGTCCACCTAGAGGAAGTGGCAGTTTTTTCCTAATTCTCACCTAGTACCTTTTGGGCCAGAGGCCATCTTGGTCCTGCCCCTTCTTCCACACACACCTCTAAGCTGGAGTTAGCCCATCTGTGATTTCTTTGCCCTTTCCACAGTCATCACTGCTCAGCTGAACATCCTTTCAGTTGCATGAAAATGTGGGAGTGGAGGAAAGAGAGCGCCCCATGTGATTTCCCCAGGGCCAACATTTCCCCAGGGATGGTTCCAACTGAGGGGACATACAAACAGTCAAACACCAACAGATATCCTGTACAATTTCTCCTTTTATAGCACAATGCAGCTACATTAAATGCAAAACAGGTAAAGTGAGAATTGAATGTGCATTGTGGAGCAGAATTTTAGTCATTATTATTTGCTTCACGTGAGTGAAGCAAAAAACGTGAGTGAAACAAAAAACAAACTGGAACCTCCTTCCACATTTTATTGGCAACAGTTTTACCAAATAAGAGGTTTGAAAAGGGGACACGGACTTGAAATTAACTCTCAGCTTCTTGCAAGAGTTCAGGTTGTTGCCACTCTTCTTAGTTAACTAATAGTGGTTATTTTTATTGCTACAAGCCATGTATGTTAGTTTTTGAGAACATGCCATTAATCATGATTAAATTGTGTAGGCTGAAAAATATCTAAAACCTGCAAGAAAGAACAAAATCCAACATAGCTGCAAAAATGTATACCAACCTGTAAACACTTGTGTGGATTTTCTACAAAGCCAGCAACTGAAAAATGATAAAATTTATATCATTACCTACGAGAACAAGCAAAATTTACTCAAGAGGGAGAAATAGCACCAATTACTTCACAATTTTGAATGGATATTAACCTTTGACAAATGTGAAACTCATTCTGGAATTTTGCATTTGGGATTTCTAATTGTGGGAACTATGAAGCATTACTTGGTCAAACACATCATATTGCCCCTTTTACCTCTCCTATCTGTCCTCAAATGGAATCATAATCATGCTTCAAAGGCAGAGAGGGCATGTGGTGAGCTCCCATCAGCATCTTAAGCAGCCTCACGAAAATGGACTATAATTATTAATATTTCAGTAAATAAGTAAAAAGAAAAAATAAATATAATTTTTAAATAATTTTAAAATATTTTAAAATATTTTGTACAAAATGTGTGAATAAAAGCACCCTTAAAAAAAAAGTTTCTTTTTATGGATTTGGAATAACCATTTTAAGGAATGCAAATTCAGCTTCAAAAGCTCCCCTAGCCTCTTGCCAATCTGATTGTTGCTCCAAAATTCCTCCTGTAGAGAAATCCCAGCCACCAGTGATCAGGTCCCAACTCAAACGCTGCAGATTCTCCTAAAAATTTTACATTCTCCGATCATCCTTCCCTCTTTTGCACTCCCACAGTTCTTAATTTAAATATCTCTTATGTCATTGATGATGCTCCACCTTGCTATTTCTATAATTTATGCACACGTCTGTCTCCTCCACTAGAGGACACAGATCAAAAGAGCAGAGATCACCCTATCCATTTCAGATTTCCTCAGTGTTCACTACGCTATTTTGACAGGAGTAAGTATGTTTTTGGTAAATGTCTGAAAGAATGAATAAACTATTGAATGAATGGATGGAAGAATAAATGAATGAATTAATAATTTATTAATGAATAAAGAAATGAATAAATTAATGTATTAATCATTTTGCCTCATCAATCTTCCATGGCATCCAGGAGAATTATCATTCCATCATGGTGCCTCCCCTTGAGACCACATTTATAAAAGAAAAAGTATTAAAAAGAAAAAAATGAAGTGTGTCCCATTTTTAGGCACAGTGCCTTCATTAACTTTTTTAACTCTTATTACCTAAGGAGCTAAGATTCACTACGCCCCATTTTACTGACAGGAAAACTGAGGCTTTGTGAAGTTAAGCAATGAAGTAATGCATCCATATCCTCAAAGCTAGTTAAAAGCAAAGCAAGAATTTGAAAATGATGCTAATATACAGGCTCTAGCTTGCATATTATATTTGTCTTTCCTTCTCAGTGGCTTTCCTTTAACTTTTTGCTTCAGCTTTATGGTCAAAAGAGAGGTAGTTAAGGATCCTTTCTGAGGCTGCTTAATGTGCCTGATTTGGAGAAGGGGCTGTTTACTATTTATTTCTCGGTGCTTTTTACCCTCACCCCTCCCCTGCCTCTGTGAGACAATAGCCACTTCAGGGTTGCCTCTGCAACCTTAACTACAGTAGCCACGTGAACCAAATCTCTGATGCCGGGGAAGCTCTAATATCTCAGATGACTCCAGGGTGAAAGCAAAGGATTCATGTTCCTTCCAATCTGATTCCATCCCTATTGCCCTACCCGAAGTAAAAAATCTGAGGGAAAATAATAATATGAAATTCCAGCAAATCTGAGTTAAATTCCAGTTTTACTACTTACTAGCTACGTATATTTAAATACTCTAAATCTCAGTTTCCACTACAAATAATCTCATAAATTTAGACATACCTGACCATATGGAAAAGGCTGGGAAGATAGGCTCAGAAGGTTAATTTGCTTTAGGGATGGAAGGGTCCCTTGAATGTGGCAGAGACTGGTTAAATGATCACCAATCACATTTACTCTAGCTGGGCAATTGTGAAAACTACATTCCCCAGCATCCTTTGCAGGTAGACTGGGGCCATGATGTGGAAGTCATATTCACCACTTCTAGTCACGACCATGAAGTATATCACACCATCTTATATGGCTCATTGCTGGTCAACCAGCTAAATTCAGATGATCCAGCAAAGGACTCTGAAGAGGTCCTAGAAGGAGATCCCATCACAAAATGGAAGACACCAAGATTCCAGAATCATGGAACAGAAGCTGCCTGCCACCTAGATTCTGATATTAGCCAGATTTTATTGCATAAAATCATTAAGATGCTAGGGGTGTTTGTTATAAAAGCCGCAAGAAATACTTTGACTAATAACGTTTCTCAAAAGTTTAAGAGAATAAAAAGTCTAGGGCAAAATCATAATGGGCCATCAAAAGAGAAAATGGGTGATCTGTGGTATATAGAATGACTGATGAGCTTTGCTCAGCGTATTCTTTGGACTGCTTTACTCCCTTTTCCATCTTCACTCTCCTCACACCCAGCTGGTACTAACACCACAGCTATCAGAGTTAAGGCCATAATAAAGGCCCTTCTCATTAGAGTATCCACAGGATGCTTTGCGGTCGGCATAACAGAAGGGAAAGTGGAGAATATTTTCCCACTTTAATGAGAAAAGGTTTGGAGAACAGAACAGAGGAGCACTAACATGTCAGAAGCAGCAGAGATTGTCACACCAGTTACCTAGGATGCAAGTAACCAGTCAAAAGTGAGAGGAGACCACAGTAAGCCAAAACCTCAAGAGAGCTTCTTCTGCCCTGGAAACTGCATAGTTACAGGTAGAGCAGGATTAAGCTAAAATAGCTCACGTTTTAGTGCCCATTTTCTTCCCTTCCTTATTTCCCTTTTAGGTTGAACTTCCCTCATTAAAAGCATTCCAACTTTCCAACAAATGCCTTTGAGTAGCACAATGATTTTACACTTCCCGGTAAGGAGAATATTGGAATTACACATTGAATGAGGGACACGCTGAGAGCTGCTGTCCATCCTCGAGTGAACTGTGTGATAATCCTGTTAACCTTCCTATCAGGAGGTCATTAAACAATTTTGAAAGCTGTTTCCCCTCACATCAGAACTGCATGTGAAATCTGATCTGGTCTTTTTAATATAAGCTGCTCAGCTGCACAGACTTAAATGACAGCCCCTCACATGTTTTATATGCTCTCTTATCATACTTCCATCAGCTACTGCATACCTTGGTAGCCTTTCTCTCGTTTAGGTAATGCCCTGTGATTTTTTTTTTTTTTCTTTTTTCTTGATTCCAACATTTAACAATTTCTTACAACAGTATAGCTCCCTCCTTCTCTAGTTGCTTTTGATGGTTTATTTATACTTATATCAGTGCATTTTTCACTTATTTCAACATTTCACCCTCCTGTGCATTTGTCTTTTCTAAATTTGTTATTGCTGCTTACCTGTTTTCATGAAACTACCTACTTCCATTAAACCTAATTTATTTCTGCATTTCACACACAATCTCTCTCTTCATCTCCAAAAATAAACTGCCCAGTTTTCTGAGCTTTCTCCCTCCCTCCCTCCCTCCCTCTTTCCCTCCCTCCCTTCCTTCCTCCCTTCCCTTTCTTCCTTTCCTCTCCACTTTCTTTCTCTCACTTTTTATTTCTTTCCTTCCTTTCCTTTTATTTTTCATATTAAAATATGCTAACACCTATGTGATGTCAGGATTTGTCCTTGGATACATTTTCAGTGACAAACAACAGTTTTTCTCTTTTTTAATCTTCTCAATCGTGTAGTCCTTTCATTCTGCGTGAAAACTTGATTTCCTTTTGGATTCCTAAAAGCACAAATTTTTACCTCCAGCACAGAGAGGACTTGTTATTAACCACATTTGAGAAACTGGGTAAAATTGAAATGTGCTTCTGATGGCTTAACGAACACAAAATGGCTTCCTGGTCCCTAGGGAAGAGTCCATAATAAGACCCTGTCGTTGAATTAGCAATTCAAACATCAAAGAAGTCAGTTTGCAGGGGTGTCAGGTTTGGGATTTGACATTTTAAAAAAATGTCTTCACAAAACAGGGTCCTAGTTATAGTTGGATGAAGGACACTGATTTAATCTCCAAGGGTGACTGAACTAGATGTCTGGGGTTCTTCCAAACATTCAAAGTCATTTCCAAATGTTTTTGATGCAGCACAACCCAAAAAGGATTTTGGCAAGTATGTTTTCCCTTCATTTTAAAACCCATGCGTATTTCAAGGGAAATGCAATCCATATGTCTTTGATTCATTTACACTTAAATCATCTAAATGCCATTGTGTAAGAGCTATTTGATGTACAAGAAGCCTGTGAGCCTGTTTTATAAGCCTTTTTAAGCCTTATTTCTTTGAATCAGAAAGTCATGTTTTGCCGGCCCTAAACAGAACTTGAACTGGGAAAGGCTCAAGTTCACTTCGAAACTGAAAACCCGCAAAGTTTTGCGTGGCTTCTGTACTTAGCAATATGTTTCCCTTTGCCTAAAGCTCACAAACACCCAGCATTTCTCTTCTCTGTCTCACATGTAGTGAGAACAGGGTAAATCAATTTTTGAATCACATTTTACTTGTAAAATTCACATTTTGAACCTCAGTTATCTCCCAGGCACTGCCAGAAGTTAAAATAGCAACACTTGAAAATTAGGCTTTTGCTCTAAAAGGGCAAAACAGTCTATAAAGTACATAAATTACTGCTTCTGTACATTTATTTGTTTGACAGGTTTAAGATATAAGTGTGGCTTACATATGGATTTTCAGGATGCCAGATTGGATGCTCTACGAGCTACAGTCACAAATGTAACCTCTTTTTTTGAGACTTATGTTTGGGAGAATAGAATTGGAACAATCTTGCTGTTCTGCACAAATCTAATTGCTGTGTCAAAACAGCAATGGAATATGATGAACATTTGCATTTTTCTCATTTACTGGCCTTTTCTATGGCTTTAATCATACTGGCCTTAGTGGTCAAGAAGAAAGTATGTTGGGCTATTTGCTCCCCTGCTCCCTGACATTTTAAAAATGTCTAACGAATGGTAAGCTAATACTTTTGGGGGTAGAATACGATCATCTGATCAAGTGCTTGGAGATAAATAAATGATTAACACTGATTGCTATGGACATAGAAACATGTCTTGAGAATAGGATAAATCTTTCTCAAGCAAAAGCACTAATTATCTTCAAATGTGTGATTTCTTTGTTTTTATTTAGACACATCTTAGAGGTTGCATTTTAGTGAGGAGTAAGAAATAATGATGGTGTGATTGTCTGAGGAGAAGCAATATTTTAAATTTGCATTCAAGGCTTGGAGGCTGGAGATGAAGTTTAAAAAGAAACAATGAAATCCAGGTGAATCTAATTATTCCTTACTCGCTCTCTTTCTAGTTCACATATATGATAGGCTATCATGTTTGTGTAATCAAAAGGATTATAAAATTTAAGTTTGGAAAAAAGGATTTAGGCACTAAATCTAGCAAACAGTTAATTATGCTGAGATAATTAGATAGCAGAAAGTGTTGGATTTAGTTCTTTTTCATAGTTAGCTTTCATTAACTACCAAGGCTTCATGATTCTCTGCAGGCAGAAATTATTAGTATTCTATTCTTAGGAAGCATGGTACATGACTGACAAAGGATTAAACTTTCAAAAAGTGTGACAGACGCCTTTACATTGACCTATCCACATATATGCTTTACAAAATAGATTTTTTTCTATTTTAAAAGTGATCTAACAAGGTTTTTAAATCTAAATTAAATTCAGAAAATATATTAGTTTAAGAAAGTTCAGCAGACAATCATAACACAACCATAGATTCTAGTACCAATTTAAAATACAAAGCAGAGAACACGGGGTTTCATGATTATGCTGCTGTTTCACCAAATTGAACCAGAGGGCATTGATTAGGGTTGATCAATAGGTTAATAACTCTGATTTTGGTTTATATAACTAGTGTTATATTATCAAATTCCATGGCAAGGATTTATGGGATTTAACTTGAGTTCAAGTGTTCCTTTAAAAACTTAAAGAAATGAATCTTCGCAATACTTCCTGACCCTGAACTGCTGCTCTCCATACTAGTCCCTTCTTGCCCTAGCTAAATTCACCTCCAGCTGGTAAACACAAAAGCTTTGTCAGCCCTCATCTGTCATCTCAGAATGCCTTGCTGACTATCTTAAAAACATACATGATTCAAGGCATTATTTACTTCCCCTTTGGGTCAGCTTGACTAGCTCTCTGTTAATGCAATAGAAGTTTCAAACCCAAAGGAAATAAAGCCAGCAGAGATGAGAATATCATTGGCACCCTTGTAGTTTATAAGAGGGCACTAAGCAGGCTGCAATTCTCATGAGAGTAAATTCCAGACCTGGGAATTCTAGTTCTTCCTATTTTAAATGGACCAGAAAATATCTTTATAATGCCCCCTTGACAAACATATTTACATAAACACAACACAATATAAACACACACTTACATAAACACAACACACACTCACATACATACATGTACACTTACAGGTGCACAATTTACAAACTTCCACTCATATTCTAGGAAGCAGGGTTTTATGAATTTTAAACGTTTGGTTATGAAAATTTTTAAAATTTTAAATTAAGTTTGAGTCTTTTGCAAACCCCAGAAAATTATATTTTTAAATTGGTCCATCCCTATGGGTGTGAACCTGTTGTGAACCTTTAATTAGATTAGATTCAGTTAAAGGCCATTTAGTTGGATTACTCCAATAAGGCATAGCCTGGGTTGGATCTTAATCCTCTTACTGGGGCCCTTTTTAAAGGAATGAATATACAGAGAAAAAGATCACAGACACAGAAACACCCAGAAGCTGAGAGAGAAGGCCCTGGGAGCCAGAAGCTGAAATCAATGGAACACGGAAACAGAGAGGAGCCACTAAAGCCATAAAGCTGAAAGCACCAATGCCCAGAGGAGAAGGGAGAGAGGAGCAGAGGCCACAGCTACAGGTCAGGGAGAAAGGATCTTCTGATGATGCCTTGATTTGGTCACTTTCACAGCCTCAGAAGTGTAAGCTCATAAATTAGTAAATCCCCATTGTAAAAGCCAACCCATTTCTGGTATATTGCCTTGACAGTCTTTAGCTAACAAAAACACTAATATTTTACCTTTATCCCAAAAGCCCTTGATATTCAACATAGGCATTCAGTACTGTGATAGGCAGAATAATAGCCTCTCAAACATATCCATATCCTAATCCCAAGAACCCATGAATATGTTAACTAACATGACAAATGGTACTTTGGAGATGTTGATTAAGTTAATGGTCTTGAGATGGGGAGAGCATCCAGGATTATCCAGGTGGTCCCAATGTAATTACAATATAAGAGGGAAGCAAAATGGTCAAAGTCAGAAAAAGCAGATGTGACCCTGGAAGCAGAGGTTGGAATGATGTGCTTTGAAGACAGAAGAAGGGACCACAAGCCAAGGAATGCAGGTGGCCTCCAGAAGCTAGAAAAAGCAAGGAATCAGATTGTCCCCTAGAGCTTCCATAATGAACACAGCTTTGCCAACAACTTAATTTTAGACCATAAAATCCATTTTGGACTCCAGGCTCCCACAAATATAAGGGGATAAATTTCTGTATTTTAAGCCACTAAGTTTGTGGTAGTTTGTTACAGCAGCAATAGGAAACTAATACAAGTATTAAATTCTTTATATTTTGAATGTGCTTTTTCTATTTTTGTTTTAACATTTGATTTCTCTGTGTTATTTTAAAATTTCCCTGTGTGCTTTGCTTTAAAGAAATAAACTACATAAAACACGTGGTCTTCAGTTTATGTATTTTCAGATTTTCAGAACTACATGGTTTTCCCCAATGCATAAAAAATTCAACATAAATCATTTGTCCATAAATTATTAAATACTGCAATATATAAATTTACATGAAAGTCTTGAGGAGTATGTCAATTTGATAGAGGGATGTAGAGCTAATTATATTTTTCCCCATGAGTTAGCTTTCATTTCTCTAAGGAATAGAGTCAAGATACCCATATTTCTCAGTAAACATTATGTTTTCCTTGCTGAGACTGATTTAGTGCTCATAGTTTATACACATAATCCTAGTACCAGATATATGTCTATAGATTTCTACTCATTTTTTACATCTAAAGATCTCAGCAAGTTCTCATCAGAATAATGGGACCCCAAAGTTTGGAAGCTTAGGGTCAGTCAATTACTTCCATTCCCCCATCCCTGAAATTGACCACCATCGCCCCCCCACCCCAGCAAAAAAAAAAAAATTGCTCAAGCTCTTTGCTCTGCCCACTCTGCTCAGTTCTTTCTTCCTACTTTTTGACTTCTTTCCTTTTTGACCTAATCTCAGAACATAAATACTCTAACCTCAGCCTCTTTACAGAACACAAAAAGTTCACTCCAGCTTCTTGCTCCAGTTCAAATTTGGCTTTTTCCCAAAGACAGTAGTTTCCTCACAACACTTTTGAATGAAGATTTTCATTCTCTTAAACCTCAGTATCATGTGACTGGGAGAGTTATGAACTGCCCTCCACCTGCCCCAGTTACACCTCATTTTGGCCCTTTCATTCAAGGAAATTCAGGTTTCTACTAAGAGAACTTTTTTATAACTACACTCAGCCCCCCAAATTTTTAAAAACCCTTCTACACTAAAGATCAGTTCTCTTGTTCATAAAACATACCCATCCTTTTATATGTCATCTACTAGCCTCAGTTTATACCTTCCATATTCATTGGGCATGTCACCTGGATCACAGCCTCCTTCTATCTGAATACCTGTTATTATCCTGAACCATTTCAATGTCCACATGGAAGACCTCTACAATACACTTTCACATCTTTCAATAATCCCTTCAAATTCAGTGGAACTGACCTGTACTCTCCTTCCCTAGCTCTTTTTCATATCTACTCCTGGATCTTCTCAGGGACTATCTTAGTTTGCCACAGGGCTGCCAACGCAAAATACTAGAAATGGGTTAGCTTTTATAATGGAAAGTAAATGCTTACAGTTCCAAGTCTGTGAAATGTCCAAATCAAGGCACCATCAGATATGCTTTCTCACCAACGTCAGCTGCTGGTGATCCTAGCACCCTGCCACATGATAAGGCAGGATGGCAGTCAATCTCTGCCGAAGTCCTTGCCTTCCCTTCAAGGATCAATATCTCCAGGAGCTCAGCTGTGGACAATCAGGCATATGGCTTGTCTCATTCTGGACCTCCTCCCTCAGCCTCAGCTACTCAGCTTTCCCCCTGAGCCCTGCTGTAGCTATTCAGCCTTGATCTACTCCATGGACCTAGTCTCCTGTGGGCTTCATGCATCAGCTTCAGCTTCTAGTGATCCTTGAGTCCACTCTATCAAATGGCTGGTTCAAAATGGCAGAGCTCCCTTTTCTGTGTGTCTTCTTTCTCTCTGTGTCTCTGGTTATATAAGGCTCCAGTAAGAGAGCAGAGACCCAACCTGAGACATGCCTCACTGACATAGTCTAATCAAAAGCGATTTAATCAAGTGATCTAACCAAGGTCCCTTAATGGAATCTAATGCAATCCAGTGGTCTCATACTACAGGAATTTATTAGTTCAGAAACATAACGTTTCTTTGGGATTCACCAAATCCAAACTGTCACAGGACCTAAAACTTCCATTTTAGAAATTTGAATTTCTGCTTTCTTGTTCTCTGACCATGCTTTCCCTTTCCATATCCTTCCTGGATTTCTTTCTTTATACATGGCTTTTTATTTGTAAAGTCATAAAAACCCCTCATTATTCCATGTTACTCTTAACTTTCCTCATTTCCTTCCCCATACAGCCTCAAAATCACCCTCAACTCCTTTGCACCTAGGTTCTTTTTGTCACTTCTCCTAATACTGGGTCACTCATACATACTGTCCACCTCTGTACTCTAGGGCTGGGTTTGGTTGGAAGAAATGATATAATTTTGTATACTGAGGCTAGCTAGTAAGTGTTTATACCCTTCAACTTTAGCTTGCCTCTCTCCATTGCTTATAAAGTTTTTACTTGTTTTCTCTCAACTCCTACTTCTATTTCCCTCAGGAGCAATTCAAAACATGTATCATTCCACTCAAAACCCCTAACCAACTCCTTTATTCTTATTCTATATGGTAAATGCCAACCCTTTCTTCAGAGAGAAAATTGAGGTTCCCAATTTAACTAACTCAAATTACTTCATCACAACCTACCATTTTTACTGCTTTCTTCTCAAATCTCTGAAAATTTGATTCTGAGGATGAATCTCTATTTTCCAATTCATAGCTTTTCCTTCCACCTGTACTTTTGCTCCATTAATTAACCATTCTCATTTTTACTTTCAGACTCTCCCTCTCCTGGTTCTTTCCTACACACTCAAATGTTTTGTACTTTATACAATAAAAAGTTATCTTCCTTGACCCTGTATCTCCCACTAATTCTCTAAATTCTAA
>JAQZBX010074385.1:0-14762 GCA_029593785.1 Cabassous unicinctus
TGGAGAGGATGTGGAGGAATGGAAACCCTCATCCACTGCTGGTGGGAATGTAGAATGGTGCAACCATTGTGGAGAACAAGTATGGAGGTTCCTCAGAAAACTAACTATAGAACTGCCATATGATGCAATCCCACTGCTGGGTATACACCTAGAAGAATTGAAAGCAAGGACACAAATGTCATGGCAGCATTATTCACTATTGCCAAAAGTTGAAATCAACCCAAATGCCCTTCAACAGATGAATAGATAAACAAATTGTGGTATATACATACAATGGAATATTACTCAGCTTTAAGAAGAATACGGTATTAACACATGGGATAACATGGATGAATTTTGAGGACCTTATGTTGAGTGAAGAAAGCCAGGCACTGAAGGACAAATATTACATGACCTCACTGATATGAATTAAGCAAATTGAGCAGACTCACAGAGCTAGAGTCTGGACGATTGGTTTTCAGGAAATAGAAAGGGAGAAGGCTGTGAGCCAATGCCCACAGGAGCAAAATCTATGATAAGGTGGAAGTGTGTAGTTATGCAGTGGAGGGACATGTTGGTGGTGCAGTGATACTATTGGGTTAGGCAGTGCAGGTATTTCAGGGGGTTGGGTGTGGAAGGGGGGGTTGGACTTTCCATGCAACTGGGAGGAAGGTTGGGGGAGGGAGCAGGTGAACACTGGGGATTGCTGGATACATGGTTGAAACTACAATGTTGGGAATGCTTTTTTGGCAATAGGGCAAGGTAGGGTTACTGGTTTAGGGTATTGGATATGGGGGGCATTCGGGACAGGGTGCACCAAGGGCAGCTTCTAAGGAGTTTGCGAATGTTCATCTTGATATAGTGTGTTATATCAGTGGGTGGAAACCCACATAATGAGCGGGAAGATGCTGGACTCCCATCCTGGGGAGGACTGCTATGTTCTCAAATAGAGAGGCAAGAGTCTCTCAAGAGCATGGGCAGTACCCAATAGGGGAGGACAGACCAGTGTGTAAAGCCCTCAGTGTTGTTGCAAATAACTATGAATCTGGTCTTACAAAGAGTGAAGCCTGGTGGTTGCCATGGGTCTCGAGGGGTGGGGGATGGAGGAATAGAACAGATGGAAGAGGCAGCATTTTGAGGGCAATGGAAGTGTTCTACATGATCTTGCAATGACGGATTCAGGCCATGTGAAGTTTCATCAAAATTTATAAAAGTGTGTGGTCCAAAATGTAAACCATAATGTAAACCACTAACCATAGTTGGTAGATATGTTTCAATATTTGTACATCAGTTGTAACAAATGTACCATTCACATATAAAATGTTAATAGGGGAAGGGCAGAAAGAGGGAGGATGTTGGATATATGGGAACCCCCTATATTCTGACTTTTCTGTGACCTTAAAACTTCTTTGAAGACAAAATGAAAAAAGTAAGACATTGGGGGAATAAATGGAAGAAAATGTCACTGAACATACAGGACAATAGATCTTACAATGATAAAAGGCAAAATGTCAAAACAAAATTTTATATTTTTTCATATTTTTCATTATCCAAATTTTTTTTTAATTTTTTTGTATTTTATTTCCTATTTTTAAAGCTATCATTATTATTTCATTTTCTTATTAATTGTATTTGGTTATTTTATTGGCTTCATTTTTGAAGTAGTTTTGGATCACAGAAGGGTTACAAGTGTGGCAAGGGTGGACCATTTGTGTGGGGTGTCAGTGAAGGAGGATGCATGGGAGGAGGTTCACCTGCGCATACATATAAGGCATATAAATGTGTTCAAATGTTCATGGGGCATTATCACAGTGGGTGGAGATTCACACAATAACCGAAAGAATATTGAATTCCCATCCTGGGGAGCTCTGCCACATTCTCTGATGGAACAGCAAGAATCCCCCAAGTACAGAGGCAATGGCTAGTGAAAGAGAAATGTCCATTGACAAGCCCTTGATATTGATGACTGTGCTTATGAACTTTTACTCTTGAAATTGAAACTTAGCATAGTATTATAGGGTGTTTAAGCATTATCTCCTGAGAGCCTCCTTGTTGTTCAAATGTGGCCTTTCTCTAAGCTGAACTCAGCATACAAATGCAATAACTTTCCCCCAGTCATGTTCAGTGTGGGACATGACTCCCAGGGATAAGCCTCCCTGGCACCGAGGGATTACTACCAGGTACCAACAAGCAATGCAACTGGGAAAAGACCTTGACCAAAAGGGGGAAAAGGTAAAGATAAATGATTTTATATGGCTAAGAGACTTCAAAGTGAGTTGGGAGGTCATTCCAGAGGTTATGCTTATGCACATCTCAGCAGGATCTCATGACTGCCAAATTAAACACTACCCCAAATAGCGGGGCTCCTGAGGGCTCTGGAGATACCCAGGCATTATGGTCAGGGTATATACCTCATGAGTTTGGTGCCTTGCCAGTGGGCCCTACTTTGGGGTTTGTGCTCCCCAGTGTGACAGAACTGGACTCAGTTGTGTTTCCCCTACATATGGCTCTTCAATCCCTTCTATTTGAACCTATAGTCAGTGCTGGATTTGGTAGGTTTATGTCCAAGAGACTTGAATCTTTGGATTCTCCATGTGCCAGCTGGGCCTGAGCCCTGAGCCTCATCAGAGTTGCAACACCTACTCTCCAGTTCATTGGTCTCACCTAGGACAACTAACAAGAAGGTGATGATGGACAACCACCATACCAAGGAACTGAGAGAGCCTAAAACTGCAAGCAAGATAGTCCCATCAATTGGCCATATGGGATGGAAGCCCCCTCTCAATTAGAGGTGGAGTTGACATCACCATCCCAGAATCCTCAGGATTGGGGAATGAACTATGGACTATGGTATTCTACTATAGAATTATTGTGATTCTAGCAATGGAAGAACTTATATCGTTGATGTGGCAGCAGTGGCCACTGGAGGTTCTGAGGTCTGGGAGATGGAAAACAGGTATAATACAGGGGCATTTTTAGGACTTGGGAATTTTTCTGAATGACATTGCAACAACAGATACAGGCCATTATATATCTTGCCATAACCTACAGAATTGTGTGGGAGAGAGAGTAAATTACAATGTAAACTATAATCCATGCTTAGTGGCAATGCTTCAAAATGTATTCATCAATTGCAATGAATGTACCACACTAATGAATGATGTTGTTAATGGGGGCAAATGTGGGTGGTATGGGGAGCAGGACATATGGGAATCCCATTATTTTTTATGTAATATTTATGTAATCTAAATATCTTTTTTTAAATTTTTTAAAAAAGGAAATAAAAAAAAAAGAACTGAAAGTTATACTGGTTTCTCACAATAAACAATTGCATATATCAACTTGAAAATAAATTTCCAAGTAATTTGATATAAAAATTTGATATAAAATTCCTCAAGGCAGTATTTGGGAAATTAGGATGACCAGAAGCAATTACTATTATACTTAATGTGTTACATGATTATTACTTGACATATGCAAAAACCAAAATACAAAAATTTGAAGGATTAAAAAATAGATATGTTAAAAATCCAGAAAAGAAAGCTAAAATATGGCTAAGATATAAAATAAAGTAGGAAGCAAGAGAAAAAAAATGTCATCTCATACTAAATTTTGCTGCTAGATTTTAGAAATAAATTAAGATTTAAATACAACATGGAAAATTGGCAAAAGAATCTAAAAAATGATCAAGTGTTGGTGACACAAAATGGCATGAGAAAGATCGAAATAAACAGAATCAAGAAATTCTGTTGGTTATTGATGATGATTTTTTTCTAAATATTAAATATATGTTTAAGTAGAATAAACCACCCCAAGGTCCTCAGAATTCACCAACTAAACAATTCTTTAAAATGTTTAAATAATGAAAAATATAAAGCTTTTTAATAAAATTTTATTGAAGTATATCATTCACATATGAAAATATGTAAACAATAAATGTACTGTAAAATTTGTGAATTTACAAAACAAACAGGCATATCATCATACAAAGCATCCATTTGCCACCCCAACACAACACCTTGCATTGTTGTGAAACATTTGTTATAAACTATGAAAGAGCGTTGTCAAAATATTACTACTAACTGTAGCTCATATCCTACATTTGGTGTATTTTTCCCCCAACCCACTTGATTATTACCACCCTGTATTACTATTATAATAGTTGCTATAGCTCATGAGAGAATCTTCTCATATTTGTTCTGTTAACCACAATCCATTTTCCACCATTGGATTCCCTGTGTTATACAGTCCCAGGCTCTGTACAATCCAATCAAAGTGTATACTCAGTGGCTCTCATTTTCATCACAGAGTTGTGCTATCATCACCTCAGTCAATTTTAGAACGTTTTCATTACTCTACAGGGAAAAAATCCCCAAACCCCGGGCCCCCTATAGTTGTCCCTTTGAAATGATATAATATCCTCTTTGCCATTGCTGTAACAATATTACAATGTTACTGCTAACGATAGTCTATAAATTACATTAGTTGTAATTTTCCCATGTATCACCCTATTCTTAACACTTTGTAAAAGAAGAAGCTACTTATATTTATACTATTAACACAATCTTCATCCACCACCAAAATCACTGTTACACATTCCCTAGATTTTTCTCTAGCTTCATTTCAATTGACATTTACATCCACAGACTTCCCCTTTCAGCCACAATCACATTTATAATTAGCAGTGTTAGTTATACTCATTATAATGTGTTACCATCAACTCTATTCATTTTCACACTTTTGCAATAAACCTTATTAAAAATTCTACATACATTTAGCATTAGCTCCCATTCTCAACCCACATTATATCCCCTACTAACCTATATTCTAGAGTTTACCTCTGAAAGTCTTCTCATCATATGCAGTCCATATTAGTGAGACCATACAGTATTTGTCCTTTTGTGTCTGGCTTATTTCACTCAACATAATATCCTCTAGGTTCATCCATATTGTCATATGCATCTCTATTTCATTTCTTTTTACAGCTGAATAGTAATCCTTTGTAAGTATATACCACATTTTGCTTATCCATTCATCAGTTGATAGACACTTGGGCTGGTTCCATGTTTTAGCAATTGTGAATAATGCTGCTATGAACATCAATGTGCAAATATCAGTTCACATCCTTGCTTTCAGTTCTGTATATATTCCTAGTAATGGGATTGCTGGATCATACAAGAGTTCTATATTTAGTTTCTGAGGTGCTGTCAAACTGTCTTATCAGAGGCTAGACCATTCTGCTTTCCCACCAACAGTGAAGGAGTGTTCCTATTTCTCCACATTCTGTCCAGCACTTATAGTTTTGTTTTTGTTGTTTTGTTTTTTTAATAATGGCCATTCTATGAGGTGTGAGAGGATATCTCATTGTAATTTTCATCTGAATTTCTATAATAGCTAGTGATGTTGAACATTTTTTCATGTGCTTTTTGGTCATTTGCATTTCCCCTTTAGAGAAATGACTATTCAAGTCTTTTGCCCATTTTCTTATTTGGTTGCTTGTCTTTTTATCACTGAGTTGCATGATCTCTTTATATAACATGGATATCAAACCGTTATTATATATGTGGTTTCCAAATATTTTCTCCCATTGATAGGCTGCCTTTTTACTTCCTTGACAAAGTCTTTTGAAGAATAAAAGTGTTTAATTTTGAGGAGGTCTAATTTGTCTATTTTTTCTTTCTTGGTTTGTGCTTTGGGTATAAGGTTTAAAAACTACAAGCTCTTGAAGATGCTTCCCTACCTTTTCTTCTAGTAGTTTGATGGTTGTACTTATTATATGTAGGTCCTTGATCCATTTTGAGTTAATTTTTGTATAAGGTTTAAGATAGGGGTTTTCTTTCTTTCTGTTGGATAAATTACAGAAGATCCAGTTCTCTCAGCACCATTTGTTGAATAGACTGTTCTGCCCCAGCTAGATGGTCTTGATAGCCTTGTCAAAAAATCACTTGGCTGTAATGTGAGGGTCTATTTCTGAGTTCTCGTTTTGGTTCCATTTGTCAATCTGTCTGTCTTTATGCCAGTATATTGCTGTTTTTACCACTGTAGTTAAGTAATTTGCTTTAAAGTCAGAAAGTGAGAGTCCTCCAACTTCATCCTTTTTTTAAAAAAAAAACATCTTTGGTTATTAAGGGCCCCTTACTTATCCAAATAAATTTTATAACTGACTTTTCCATTTTTGCAAAAAAGACTGTTGGAATTTTTGTTTGGGATCAAATTGAATCTGGAAATCAGTTTGTGTAGAATTGACATCTTAATGATATTTAGTCTTCCAATCCATGAACACGGGATGTCCTTTCATTTATTTAGGTCTTATTTGGTTTCCTTTAGAGATGTTTTGTGGTTTTCTGACTACAGTTCCTTTATATCCTTGGTTAAGTTTATTTCTAAATATTTTATTCTTTTAGTCGCTATTATAAATGGAATATTTTTCTGACAATAGTGTATAGAAATGCTACTGATTTTTGCATATTAATATTCTATTCTGCAATTTTTCTGAACTCATCTATTAGTTATACTAGCTTTGTTGTGGATTTTTTGGAATTTTCTAGATATAAGGTTATATCATCAGTGAATAGCAAACGTTTTACTTATTCTTCTCCTATTTGCGTGTGTTTTGTTTCTTTTTCTTGCCTAAATTGCTCTAGCTAGAACTTTTAGCACAATATCGAATAACAGTGGTGACAGTGGGAATCCTTGTCTTGTTTCTGATTTCGGCAGTAAAGCTTCCTATCTTTCACCATTAAGTACAATGCTGCTGTAGGTTTTTCATATATGCATTTACCATATTGAGAAAGCTTCTTTCTATTCCTATCTTTTGCAGTGTTTTCATTTAGAAAGGGTGTTGTATTTTGTTGAATGCCTTTTCTATGTCAATTGAGATGATCATGTGATTTTTCTTTTTCAATTTATTAATGTGGTGTATAATTCTTTTAATATGCTTTTGGATTTGGTTTACAAGTATTTTGTTGAGGATTTTTACATGAATGTTCATTAGAGAAGTTAGTCTGTAATTTTCTTTTTTTATAGTATCTTTATCTGGTTTGGGTATTATAGAATGAGTTTGGTAGCATTCCTTCCTGTTCAAATTTTTGGAAGAGCTTGAGCAAGATTGGTATTAGATCATCTTTGAATGGTTGGTAGAATTCACTTGTGATACCATCTGGTCCTGGGCTTTTCATCCTTGGGAGTTTTTAAATGACTGTTTCAATCTCTTTACTCATGATTGGTTTGTTGAGGTCTTCTATTTCTTCTAGGGTCAGAGTAGGTTGTTCATGCGTTTCTAAGAATTTGTCCATTTGTCTACGTTGTCTAGTTTGTTGGCATACAGTTGTTCATAGGATCTTCTTATGATTTCTCTTATTTCTGTGGGGTCACTGGTAATTTCCCCTTCTCATTTCTGATTTTATTTATTTGCATCTTCTCTTTTTTTCTTTGTCAGTTTAGCTAAGGTTTTGTTGATTTTGTTGAACTTCTCAAAAAATTAGCTTTTGGTTTTGTTGATTCTCTGTATTGTTTTTTTGTTCTCAATTTCATTTATTTCTGCTCTAAACTTTATTATTTCTTTCATTTGGCTTGGTTTGGGATTAGTTTGCTGTTCTCTTTCTAGTTCCACCAGGTGTGCAGTTAGGTCTTCAAAATTTTAAGTTTTTCTTTGTTTTTAATGTAATCATTGAGGGCTATAAATTTCCCTCTCATCACTGCCTTTGCTGTATCCCATAGGTTTTGATATGTTGTGTTCTCTTTTTCATTTGTCTTAAGATATTTACTGATTTCTCTTGAAATTTCTTCTTTGGCCCACTGATCATTTAAGAGTGTGTTGTTTAATCTCCATATATTTGTGTATTTTCCCCTTTTCCATACATTTTTGATTCCTAGCTTCATTCCATTATGATTAGAGAAAGTGTTTTGTATAATGTCAATGTTTTTTTAAATTTTCTAAGATCTGTCTTGTGTCCCAACATATGATCTATTCTGAAGAAAGGTCTACGAGTACTCAAAAAGAATGTACATCCTGCTGTTTTGGGGTGTCATGCTCTATAAATGTCTGTTAGGACTTCAAAAGCTTTAAAAAGTACTTCACCAAATATACATTGAGGTAATTTTTTTTTAATGTTTAAAGAAATAAGATTTTGGCAATTTGGTCTATTTGTCATTCAGCAAATTTTCATTTGACAAATTTAATTTCTAAAATTAGTTTTTGGAAAATTGATTTTCAAAGAATTGGCCTGCCTACAGCAGGATGGTCACTGGCAACTACAGGCTTATATCTATGAAGCATAGCAACTCTAGCTAGCTAAAATGCACAATTTCTTCCAAGAGTTGCAAAGAAAATCCTGGCATTAACATTGATTAGGGCAGCTTGGGCCTTGAGCTCATCCCTATTCCAGTGACTGTGGCCAGGGGCCTGGAAAACAGATTTCAGTAAAGCCTGTTCCTTGTGACTCCCTCTGCAGATAGGAAAGCAATGAGACACATCTGAATTACATGGACTGAAAATGGGAAAGGGATAATTCCTGAAGGAAAACCTGGGTCTATTATCAGAAAAGCAAAACAGTAGATATCTATTACATATTTCACTCTGAAACTTTGAATAAACTTCTGTCTTGCTATTGGAAACAAATTTCATTACAGCTTTCAAAAGAGTATATTTCACTTTTTCAGACCGCTTCAAGAACTCAGAGAAGGTGAAAAAGAAATATTTTCTTATATTAAAAAAATGTTTCTTTCCCTATACCATTCCATATAGAAGTTAGCATTATCCCTTTTATTTTATTTTAAGATTTATTTTAATGCTAACCACTATGTTTTTTGGCTTGGATTCCAACATTCAAATTACTATTCTAGACTTCTGAATGACAAGGAAGACTAATATTCTCAACTTGAAGTAGACACAATATGACATGTATTTGGATTACATACTTCCATTGAAAATAGACTTTGTAGTATGCAGAATTTTTGCTGATATGTAGTTATTTTAATTTTTTAACTCATGGATGATTATTCATTTTTTCCATGTTTATTCTGCAAATCAATTAATCCTGCCCTGAATAATTCAGAGTTGACATTTTTAGTAAAGCAAAATAAAATGACAAGCCCCTCAACTGAATCTGTAGAATAAACTGGAAACATTCTTACATTCTTTCTTTCAATAATCATTTGATAAATATTTGCTGAGAACCTATTATGAGCCACTCACTCTACAAGGTACTAGGAATAGTTAAAACAAACGAATGCCCTCCCCTCATGGAGCTTAGATCTATCAGAAGAAGCAGACAGAAAACAAATACATACATTATATCAGGTAATAATAAAATTCTGGAAGAAAAATAAGGCAGGGTAAAGGAATAGAGAGTAAAAGGTGTTATTTTAAGTAAAGTGATCAGAGTTTGGTGGGACTTAAATAATACCCTTAAGTTTTATTTCAATTGAGAAAAAAGCAATAAGAGAAAGACAAATAAGAAACCAATCAACTCCTCTACTGTTGATAAAGCTGATGCTGGAAAGTGTGTGATTTCTGTGAGCAAGTGGACTTCCTAATATTGAAACTCAAAATTAGATGGACTTGCCAGTCCAGTTACAGGTAGGTTGGAGAACTGCAGGCTCCCCAACAGAGTCAGACACACTCAGGGCAGAGCACAGGGCAAAGGGGAATTCATGCTTCCTGCAGGCAGCCAGACCCAAGGAGTAGAGGTGGAAATAGCCAATTCCCCTCTCAATTTGCCAATTAGATAAAATCATGGTTCCTTCTCTAGTGCAGAGTGAATGAGTGGGTAGAGAGAAGCCAGGAATGTTATTAAAGCCCCTTCACATGAAAGGACACAGAAGTGGAATAAGAGTGATTTCCTCCTGAACCTGTATTTTTCCCCATCACATTCTGCCTCTCAGGTGCAAGCACGAAGTGAGTAGGCAGAGCGCCAATTGAGTTTAACCAGGGAACAACCTGAGGCGAACTATAGTAGGTGGAGCCAAGAAGAGGGGCTGGAAAGGCTGGAGGAAGGTGTTGCTCAAGTCTACCAGGGAGCAACTATAGTAAAAGATCAAAGAATATAAATTGAACAAAGAGAAAAGTAAGTCTATTAAGCTAGTAATAGACAATGAGGAAGTGGTACAGTAAGTGGATTAGAGTCAAATGAAATCAAATAGTTCTTGGAGACAGGGAATCAGTAAGTGACCTGAACATAGAGAACATAATGGCCCACCCAAAATGTCCACATCCTAATCCTGAGAAGCTGGGAATATGTTATCTAACATGTCAAAAGGGACTTTGCAGATGTGATTACATCAGGGGTTCTTAACAAGGGGTCTGTGAGCTTGAATTGAAATTCAAAAAACATTATTCTTGTGGGAACATGTTTGTGTGGGTGTGATATATTTATTAAATAATACACAGAAGAGTGTGGACTTAGTACGGGGTCTGTGGTTTTCACCTGACTGGCAAAAGAGTCCCTGGAACAAAAAAGGTTAAGAATCCCTGGATAACATAAAGAATTTTGAGGTAGGGAGATTGTGCTGGATTAAGTGGGTGAGGCAATATAATCACAAGGGCCCTAATAAGAGTGAGGCAGGAGGATCAGAGGCAGAGAAAGGAGATATGATGGCAGAAACAAAGGGTCATAGATAGAGAGATTTGAAGATGCTACACTGCTTGCTGGCTTTGAAGGAATGCAAGACTAGAGGCCAAAGAATGCAGGTGGCCTCTAGAAGCTGGAAATGGCAAATAAACAGATTCTTCCCTAGAGCCACCAGAAGGTACACAGCTCTGCTAACACCTTGATTTTATTCTGAAAGACCCATTTGGATATCTGACATCCAGAACTGTAAGATAATAAGTTTGTGTTGTTTAAGCCACTTAGTTTGTTACAGCAGCAATCAGAAAATAATGCAGTTTTTTAAAGAGTAGAATGCTTTAAGTCAATATTTTGGAGATGGTGCAGTAATTGTTAATGACAAAGTCTAGGGTAAAATATGGACATAAGTGTGGTCAGGAAAAGTGAGGCTGAGGAGCTCAGAGGTCTCAGGTAGGATAATTCACATAGACATTGAAGTTACCAAAAATGCTGTTAGTAACGCGGATGCTCAGATCTTCAGTGAATGAGGGGGAGGCTGGTGATTACCAAATTTCAGAGGAACTTGGATTTTTGAGGAAGGAGAGAGAAAACAATGGCATAGAAGGGACAATGAGAGAGAAGGAGGATACTTATCTCACCTTCAAGCTCCATCATACGTGGGAAGTGAGAGATAAAAACAACCACCACTGGAGAGAACTGGAGAAAAGGGATGAAGGGATAATAAGAGAGTTGAAAATATCAGGAATTTTGGATTTTGATGATATACTATAAGAACACAGTGAAAGGGTTTGGAGTATGAAGTGGAAGTGAAAGATGTAGTCATATTAGAGTCTCATGGGACAGAAGCACAGGTGATAAAGTTTGAACTGAGATTCTTGGGCTTATGAAGATGACAGAGATAAACAAGGGTGTAAAGCGTAATGAGACTTGTCTTGATGCTCTGTTAGGAGAATATTCAGCAGTTCTAAATAGAGCATCTATTTGAGGATTGTTGTCTTGGATAGTTTGTAGTGATGAGGTGAATGAAGAATAATTGTCGTACCAGCAGGGAGCAAGAGCTCTTTAGGCTACCCTTAAGTATGTCTTAGAGGGGTGATCTCATCCAGAATACACAGAGCTGGGCAGCGTTGATGAATTCCAGGAACTCATAGAGTCCTCACACTTCCTTTGCAGATTTTACAGGATGGGCCATGGCTCTAGGAGGAGCCATTCCATCTGGAAGACTTAGAGTCATGGACCTCTCGCAGATGTATGGCACCTGTTGGTGTCGTGGTGGAGAGAGGGGCAAACAGCAGATATTAACATTATGGTATAAGCATTTTCTTAGACCCCAGTCCTACTTTTCCTATAAACTCAAGTATCTTGGCAATATATGTTTTTATTCTTTTTGAAAACATAATCTCATATTTGGAGGTGGAATAATTTGTAAGAGAAACTGAGTAGGTTGAACAAATTGGAACAGTGAAAGTGAAACAGAAAAAACTGCAAATAAGAAACAGCACAAATTGAAATGGCTTTTGCTGACACATAATAAGAACCATGTTTTAAGACCTTTGAGCGTTTGGGTAATCTTAAGCACTCAAACTTTTGGTAGAAAAATACCCAGACAGCTTGGAAAAATATCTATTAGTCAAATTTGTTCTAAAAGTAAAATTCTGCTTCTTTATAAACAATAGAATTTTCCTTTTACCATTTTTGTTTATCCAAGATGGGAGGAGAGTGTAAACTTGGAGTTTTTGCACTATTAAAAATTAAAATTTAATACTGAAAGGAATTTAGTTCCTTCTTTATTCCATGTGAAACAAAAAACTAGGCAGAAATTGCACTTTCTTTAAGATAGGGGATCTTAACAGAGACTGGGGTGTCCATAAACCCATGAAAATTATCTGTGAAACCATATGAAAGGGTAAATAATGGTTATTATGGGGTGAGTCTCCTTAGCTTCCTTCTAATTTTCAGAATGCTTTCATCTCAAAAAAGAACACCAATTCTCTTGGTGTTTATAATGTGAAACAGATTAACTGATATTGTTAATGGTATAAATAAACTATATAAATACATTTACAAATATGAAATGGAAAAAATTAAAAAGATTTTTAAAATTTTTTAAATGGAGTTGGCATGAAAGCAAGCAAGAATTCATATGTCTTCCATGTCATGAGTAAGTGACTTTAGAAAGTGAGTAAAAAGGGAAAGTCACAATCAAAACAGGGAATATAATTCAACATTTATTGAGTATCAACTTTATGCCATGTGCTGTGAACACAGACAAGCAAGCAGTCTCTGCTTTTTAGGAGTTCACTATATTAATATGTAAACAGATTAATTATCAAACAATGTATTAAAATACTAGATTTCCATTCTCAGATTAGTGAATGAAGGCAGGGACGGTTGTGTTGGGGTAGTCAGTCTGAGGTGATAGGACACAGAAAAGTCAAAGAGCTATGGGAATTGTCAGGATCATAAGAAATACTTCCAAAGAAAATTGCCAGTAATTGTTTCAATAGCATTCTTTCACCAAGTGTTTATTAAACATTTGTTATGTGTTAGAACAGAGTCTTCCAACTGGGATTACAGTGAATGGATAATATGTATGCCATATAAATATTATCATTTTATGTATGCCATTACGTGAAAGAAGTTGGAAAACACTATCAGCCAGATATCATACAGGACCCTGAGGATAGAAAGAGCAGGTAGCCCCTGGAAGGAGAGAGTGGTGTAATTGAGATGGATGGTCAAAAACATTCCTCAAGAGTATTTGATATTTGAGCTAAATTGGAAGAATTCAATCAAATGGGACAGCAAGTATAAAGGCTCTAAGATGAGAGTGATATTGACCTGTTTGAGGACCTTCAAGAGGACAATGTGGCTGGTGTGAATTAAGAGCAAGGAAGAATAGTTAGACACAGAGTTGGATAGGTAGACTGGGGCCATGGTAAAAAGTTGGGGTTTAAGTATAAGAATAATGGAAAAATCAATGAAAGGTCTTAAGCAGTTGAGTGGCATGATCTGACTTAAAATTTTAAAAGATAATGCTGGCTAGCTCCATGAATAAAATGAATTGGAATAGATCATGAGTGGAAGCAAGTGTTCAATTAGGAGATTTCTGCAATCATCAAGACAAGAGATCATGGTGGATTGGACTAGCGTATATATGAAAAAAAACGGTAAGAATCAAAACTTTGGAGTTAATATGAGGATTGCTGATGGATTGGATATGGGTGATAAGGAAGGAAAAAGTATCAATAAAAGGCTAATATAATTTTGGCTATGCAATGGGAAACAGGCAAAAGTCCAAAGTATAGATCATAAAGGATGGATACTTTCTAAAGTCACCAGGATGAGGCCACAGTAGGAAGGATTTTATCAAAGGTGCCTAGAAGGCTCAACAATATGTTCCATAAAAGAAGGCAATGGAGTAATATTTTATACGTTAGAATCATTTTTATTTTCTCACCTCTATTCTTAAGCCAGAATTGCATTATTTTATAGTATAAATTTAATTCCATACAAAATGAGTACAAACTTATACATGCAAAACAATATTTGAAATTTAAAAGCAAAGAGTGATTTTAAATATTTTAAGTAAGGGAGTGGATATGGCTCAAGCAGTTGAGCACCCACCTCCTACATGGGAGGTCCCAGGTTTGGTTCCCAGTGCCTCCTAAAGAAAAAACAAGCAGACAATTAGCAAAAATAACAAGAGCAAACAATGAACAAACAGACGAGGGAGCCATCTCGAGGGGGAAGAAAATAAAAATAAAAATAAATATTTTAAGTAAATATTTTGAAAGGAAACTCCCTGGTCAGAGGAAACCCAATATAAATAGATGCCATTTAAGGAAACAACCTGACCCTTTGTCCCCTCCCCGCAAAACAAGCTGGGTAGTATTCCCTAAGCAAGGATGCATGCATCTAAAGCAAATTTTGTTCTCCAATTCCCATCAGTATAATTTGGGAACTAGCAGTAAGAACAGCCAAACAGTCTAAACTCACAATGTATAACATTAAGGCAGAATAAATTAACCACAACCTGGATAATTTTGGCCTTTAGAGTCTGTAATCAACACCTTAAATTTTATCTGGCATCAAAGCAGCTCATAGAACACTTAGTGTAATATCCAAAGAAAACATTACCACAGCTTGGATTATGTAGTAATATGATGCATTTCTCATGCGGGTTTTATTAAAATAGCATCATATCTACAAAGT
>JAQZBX010074386.1:0-14762 GCA_029593785.1 Cabassous unicinctus
TTCTGTGGAATTTTTTCCTGGTAAATATTCAAAATTGAAAAATCTGGGCCCTAGGGTCATTTTTCTTGATATATATTTCAGAAATAAATTTATGAGTTATTTACATGTAAGACAATAAAATAGATTTATGCATATATTAAATATGTTTATGTTAGGATATTTGTGTGCATTACAGTTGACAACCAAATTTAAGGTATACTGTTTTATATTAAAATTTAAAAAAATAATACTGTAAGTGTAAAAGGGAGCTCAGTACAATTTTAACAAATATTTTTCTTATTTAGTTGGGATATGTGTCTTGTAACACTCTTTGGGACTCTTCAAAATGACTTTTACCCATATTTTAGGCCTAGTCTTCATATTTTCAAATACTTTTGACTGATTTATATTTGTTTATTATTAATGATAAAATCAACAACTTATTTTGTCTCTCATAATTTGATACCATGTGTTATATATCTGCATGTCTGTAAATTTCATTTTTCAAATTTGTTATAAGTATCACTCCACATATTTTGTTTTATAATTCTATTTTTTTTTATTTACAGTGGTTAGTGTTTCTTTTTAAATTAAAATTAAATGCCACTTTCAGCCAAATCTACACAATGCAATTCTATATCAAAATATCCATCTACTTAGGTTTTTTAGCATGTATTTAGCAATCAATAAATTGCCTTTAATAATCAAAAGATTAAATTGTCAAATACCTAGAAGTATAACAGAAAATATCCCATAATTATGCAAATGCTACATAATACCAACAGATTGTTATTTTTGTTTTATAATATGTTATTGCTTATATGTATGATTATGATTTAATTAGAGAAGTTGTGAGTTTGCAAAACAATCATGCTTAACATACCAGATTCTGATACATATCCCTACCACCACCACCTTGCAGTTTTAGGAAATATTTGTTATAAATGATGAAAGAATATTTGATGTGATTTTCCCCTAAACCATGCTATTTCCATGAATTAGTATTGTATAATTGTTAAAGTTGCTGAGAGAATGTTGTCATATTTGTACTTTTAACCATAGTCCCTTTTTGATTTTCAGGTTCACTGTGTTATATAATCCCATGCCTCATACAATCCATACAAGCTGTATATTCAGTGGCTCTCAATTTCATCACAGAGTTGTACTGTCATTACCTCAGTCAATTTTAGAATATTTTCGTTACCCTAAAGTGGTAAATCCCATAACCCTTATAACCCTGTATTGGTGGCCCTTGCACTGATATAGTATCTTCTTTGCCAATGATGTAAAAATATTACATTATTACAGTAAACTATAACCCATAAATTACATTAGTGAGATTTTTCCAATGTATTACCATATTCTTAACACATTGCAATAGTGGTATATATTAGTTCACGTTCATAGAAGAACATTCATGTATTTGTACTATTAACATCAATCCTCATCCACCACTGAATTAACTGTTATTCAGACCCTAGAATAACCTCTAGCTTTCTTTCAATTAGCATTAATGTCTGTAGACTACACATTTCAATCACAATTACATTTAAAAATCAGCACTTATTTATACTCAGTATTATGCATTACCATTAACTCTATCCATTTCTAGTATTTACAGTCTCCCACATTGAAAATTAAACATACATTGTGCCAGCTTCTCCTTCTCCACCCTAATTCCATTTCCTAGTAACCTATATGCTGAAGCTTAATTTCATGAGTTTACTCATACTTAGATAATATTAGTGAGGTCACACAATAATTTTCCTTTTAATCTGCTTTATTTAACTCAACATAATGTCTTCATATCAATGTTATCATTTGCCTCCCAACTGCAAGTCTTCTTACTGCTGAATAGTATTTCATATTATGTATATAATGCATCATATCTATATATTACATTTTGTTTATCCACTCATTGGTTGATGGATACTTGGTTTGTTTCCATCATTTAGCAATTGTGAATGATGCTTCTTTGAACATTGGTGTGCAAACATCTGTTAGTCTCCCTGCTTTCAATATATTCTACATATATTCCTTGTAGCAGGATTGCTGGATCATAAGGCAGATCTATACTAAGCTTTCAGAGAAACAGCCACACTGTCTTCCAGAGAGGGTGCAACATTCAACCTTCATAACATCATTGAAGAAGTGTACTTAATTCTGCACATCCTCTCCAGCACTTGTAATTTTCTGTTTCCGCTTTTCTTTTCTTTTTAATAATGGACATTATATAAGGTGTAAGTGATATCTCATAGTTTTGATCTGTATTTTCCTAATAATTAGTGCTACTGATGTTGAACATCTTTTCATGTGCTTTTTACCCATTTGTATTTCCTCTTTGGAAAAATGTCTATTCAGGTCTTCAGCTCTTTTTATATATATATTTCCATTCATTGCTCATGCTTTGAGTGTAAGGTTTAAGAAATCACTGCCTACCGCCAAATCATGAAGATGTTTCCCTATATTTTCTACTAAGAATTTTATGGATCTAGCTTTTATATTTAGATATTTGATCTATTTTGAGTTAATTTTTATATATAGTGTAAGACAGGCATCCTCTTTATATCTTTTGGGTATGGATATCTTGTTCTCCCAGCACCATTTGTTGAATACACTGTTCTGAACAAGCTGGGTGGGTTTCAGAGCCTTGTCAAGAATCACTTTTTCATAGATGAGAAGGCTTCTTTCTGAACTCTCAATTAAACTCCGTTGGTTAATATGTTTAACTTTATGTAAGTACCATGATGTTTCTACAACTCTATATAAGTAAAATTCTTTAAAATCAGGAATTGACAGTCCTCCAACTTTGTTCTTCATTTTAAAGATATTTTGGGCCATACAGTGTCCATTACCCATTCAAATAAATTTGATAATTGGATTTTCCATTTCTACTAAACAAGCTGTTGGCAGTTTTATGGGGATTGCATCGAATCTGTGAATCAATTTGAGTAGAATTGACATCTTAATGATATTTAATGTTGCAATCTATGAACACAGAATGCCCTTCATTTTATTAAGGTCTTATTTGTTTTCTTTTAGAAATATGTTTGTTTTCTGATCACAGGTCCTTTATGCCCTTGGTTAAGTTAATACCAAAATATTTGATTCTTTTAGTCTCTGACTTCATCCTCAGTTTGCTCATTTGGAGTGCATAGAAAGGCTATTGATTTTGGCATATTAATCTTTTATCCCAACACTTTTCTGTACTCATTCATTAGTTATATTAGCTTTGTTTAGATTTTTCAGAACATTGTAGGTACAGGATGACATAATCAGGGAATAGTAGATGTTTCTTCTTTAATTTTTTAAAAGATACTTAGATACAATAAATGTTACACAAAAAATATAGGGATTCCCATATGCCCCACCTCCAAAACCTCCCACAACCTCCCACAGAAACATCTTTCATTAGTGTGGCACAGTAATAGCAATCAATAAACACATCCTGCTGTTTTGTCATTAAGCATGGACAATAGTTCATTTTGTAGACCAAACTTTCCCTCACACCGTTCTGCATGTTATATGATGATATAAAATGGCCTATATCTGTCCTTGCTCTGTCACTCAGGACAATTCCCAAGTCCCAAAAAAGCCCCTGTATTACAACTGTTTTTTCTCTCCCTGCCCCTAGAGCTTCCGGTGGCCTTTGGCTCCACATCAAGGTTGAAATTTCTTCCATTGCTTTAATCACAATATGTCTATAGCAGAATACCAGTAAGTCCACTCTAGTCCTTAGCTCTTCCCCCAATCCTGAGGAGTCTGTGATGGTGATGTCCACTCCACCTCCAATTAAGAGGGGGTTTATATCCCATGGAGAAGATGGATGGGACCATCCTGCTGGCAGCTGCAGACTCTCTCCATTCCCTGGTATGGCTGTTGTCTATCATCATCTCTACACCTGTTGTCCTGCGTGAGTCCAGTGAGCTATAGAATAAGAGTTGTTGTTCCACCAAGGTTCCAGACCCAGCGGGCACATGGAGAGCCCAAAGACTCAAGTCTCAAGATGTACAGATACAAATTCCAGCACAAAGTATTGGTGTGAATGGAAGAGACCTGTGCAGGGAAGACATAGTTGAGTTCAACTCTGTCACTCTCAGGAGCACAAACTCCAAAGTAGTGCTCACTGGCAAGGTACCAAACTCTGGAGCTACCTAACCTGACATAGGACCTGGGTGTCTCCAGAGCCTCGGAGCACCACTATTTGGGGTGATATCCACTTTGGAATTCTTTGAGACCCTACTGAGATGTGTGTAAATGTTACCTCTATGATGACCGTACAACTCACTTTGAAGTCTCTTAGGCATATAAACTCATTTGACTTTACCTTTTCCCCCTTTTATTTGAGGTCTTTTTCCAGTTGCATTGCCAGTTGGCACTTGGTAGTAATTCCTCAGTGCCAGGGAGGCTCATCCCCATGAGTCATGTCCCACACTGGGAGAAAGGGAATGCATTCATTTGCTGAGTTTGGCTTAGAGAGAGGCCACATTTGACAAACCAGGAGGCTATCAGGAGGCAACCCTTAGGCACCTCATAACAACAGGTTAAGTTTCAATTTAAAGAGCAAAGACTCATAAAGCTAGTCATTAATATCAAGGGCCCATCAGCGGCTTATCTTCCTTCACCAGTCACTGCCCTGGCTCTTAGGGAACTGTTGCTGCTCCCTTAGATAATGTGGCGGAGCTCTCTAGGATGGGAATTAAGTATTCTCTCATTCTTTGAGTGATTCTCCACCCACTGTGACAATGTCCCATGAACATTTGAACATTTTTATATACATTATATTTATGCTCAGGTGAACTTCCTCCCATGCATCCCTCATCTCTGACATTCCACACCGATGATCCTCCCCCACCCCAGTTGTAACCCTTCTGTGATCCAAAGCTTCTTCAAAGATGTAGCCATTACAATAATGGAATACAATTAATAGGAAAATAAAATAATAAGGATAAGTTTAAATGTAAGAGATAAAATACCTAAAAATTTTAAGAAAAACTAAAACTAAAATTAAATTTAAAAGTAGGATATTAAAAATTGAAAAATATAAAAAAAATTATTTTGACCTTTTGCCCTTCGTCACTGCAATATTTGGTGAGCAATCTGTGCTGTGGCACCTTCCCCCTCTCATTCCCCAGTGTCTAACTATTTTTCATTTTGTTTTCAAAGAAGTTTTAGGTCACAGCAAAGTCACACACAGAATACAGGAGACTCTCATATACCCAACATCTTCCCCCTTTCCCCTCTCCATATTAATACTTTTTTATTTGTGGATGGTGGCATTGTTATAACTAATGTACAAATAGTGAAACATAGCTACTAAACATTGTCAATGGTTTATACTATGGTTTACATTTTAGACCATACACTTTTATATATTTTGATGATATTTACCATGTCCTGTGTCCATCACTGTATGGTAATGAAGAATATTTCCACTCACCACTAAATACCCACTCTGAAGGACATTTGGCAGTTCCTCAAAAAACTGACTATAGAACTTCCTTATGATCCAGAGATTCCAATGCTGGGTATATACCCTGAAGAATTGAAAGCAAAGACACAAACAGAGATATGCACAACAATGTTCATAGTGACATTGTTCACCACTGCCAAAAGTTGGAATCAAACCAGGTGCCCATGAACAGATTAATGGATAAGCAAAATGTGGTACATACATACAATGGAATATTACTCAGCTGTAAGAAATAAAGTGCTAACATACGGGATAGCATAGATGAATCTTGAAGACCCAATGTTGAGTGAAGAAAGCCAGGCATTGAAGGATGAACAGTACATGACCCCACTGACATGAATTAAGGAAATTGAGCAGTCTCAGAGAGCTATTATCTCTAAGATAGGTTTACAAGAAATAGAAGAGAAGGTTGTGAGCCATCAACCCTATGGAAGAAATCTATGGTAAAGAGATAAAGTGTAGTTGCATATTGAAGGTGCAGGGTTGACAGATGGGTAGATTCAGAAGGGTGGGTTAGAAAGTCCAGGAACCTGGGGGGAGGGTTGGGAAAGGGGCTAGGTGAACACTGGTATTTGTGGGTATGAGGTTGAAAGTACAGAGTTGGGAATGCTCTTATGTCAATATGACAAGGAACGATTACAGGTTTAGGGTGTTGGATGGGGGTGCATTCAGGACACGGCAAACATGGAGCAGGCTTCTGGGAGTGTGTGAGTGTTCATTCTGTCATAATGTGTTTTATCAGTGGGTGGAGACCACATAATGAGTGGGAAGTCATTGGACTCCCATCTTTGGGAGGACTAATTTGTTCAGAAATAGACAGGCAGGAGCCTCTCAAGTGCAAGGGCAGTTCCTTATAGAAGAGGACAAACCAGTGTGTCAGGACCTCTTGTTGCATGTAACTATGAATCTTGTCATCTAACAAGTCAAGCTAGGGGGTCATCGTGGGCTCTGTGGGGATGGGGTAGGAGGAATAGAATAGTGAATATTTTGTTTCTTCCTTTCCTATTTGGGTGCCTTTTATTTACTTTCTTGCCTGATTCCTGTAACTAGAAATTCTAGCACAATATTGAATATCAGTGGTGACAGTGACCATCCTTGTGTTTTTCCAATCTCAGAGGGAAATCTTTCATTCTTTCACCTTTGAGTACAATGTTTGCTGTGTTTTATTCATATATGCACTTTATCATGTTAAGAAAGTTTCCTTCTATATTTATCTTTTGGAGCATTTCTATCAAGAAATGATGCTGATTTTGTCTAATGCCTTTTCTGCAACAATAGAGATGATCATTTGATTTTCTTCTTTGATTTATTTATGCGGTGTTGTATGCTGATTGGTTTTCTTGTATTGAAACACCTTTGAATACCAGGGATAGAACACACTTGATCATGATGGATACTTCTTTACATGTAATTTTGGATTCAATTAGGAATTTTTTGCCTCTATAGTCATTGGAGAAATTGGTCCATTTTCTTTGTTCATTGAATCTTTATCTTGCTTTGGTGTTAGGGTGATTTTGGCATCATAGAATGGGTTTGGTAATGTTCCCTCCTGTTCAACATTTTGGAAGAGTCTGAGCAAGACTGGTATAATATCTTCTTTGAATGATTGGTAGAATTCTTCTGTAAAGCTGTATCTCATGGGTTTTCTAAATTTTTGTAGGTTTTAGATAACTTTTTCAATATCTTTACTTGTGATTGATTTGCTGAGGTTTTCTATATCATCCATGGATAGTGTAAGTTGTTATCTGTTTTTATGAATTTGTCCTTTTGGTCTACATTGTCTAGATTACTGTCATACAGTTGCTCATAGTATCCTCTTATCTCTTTTATTTCTGTGGGATCAGTAGTAATGTTGTCCCTCCTATTTCTGATTTTATTTCTTTGCATCTTCTCTCTTTTTTTGTCACTCTAGCTGAGTATTTGCTGATTATGTTGCTGATTTCCAAGAAACAACTTTTTTCTTAGACTTTCTTTATTGCTTTTTGTTTTCCATTTAATTTTTTTCTGCTTGCTTTTGATTAGTTTGCTCTTCTTTTCCTAATTCTTCTAAGTGTGTAGTTAGATCTTTGATTTTAGCTCTTTCTTTTTTATATTGAAACATTGTGGCCTATAAATTTCCTTCTCAGCACAGCCCTCACTGCATTCCATAGTCTTTGTTATATTGTGGTCTCACTTTCATTCATTTCAATATATTTACCTAAATCCCTTGTAATTTCTTCTTTGGTCCACTGATTATTTTGGAGTGTGTTCTTTAATCACCATATATTAGTGAATTTTCCTGCTTTTTCCTCTGTTATTCATTTCCAGCTTCACTTGATCATGATCAGAGAAGATGCATTATGTAATTTCATTCATTTTAAATATAATAAAACCATTTTTATTACCCAACTTATGGTCTATCCTGGAGAAGAATCCATGAGCATTTGAGAAGAATGTGTATCTTACTGATTTGGCATGCAACTTTCAATATATAGTTTTAGGACTTGTTCATTTATCATAAAATGCAATCTCTCTTTTTTCTAATTGTTCCTCTTTTCAGCGGTTCTATCTAACTATTTTTCTAAGTCTCTAACTGTTTCTCCCTTCAGTTTTGCAGGACCCAAGTTAGATACATACATGTTTACTGTTATTCTTTCTTGGTTAATTGCACTTTTTAAAGATATAATGACCTTCATTGTCTATTTTAATAAAGTTGTTTTAAAATTTCATTTTGGATGATATTTGTTTAGATAATCCAGCTCTTCTTTGGCTGTAATTTTCATAGGATATCTTTTTCCAACTTTCACTTTCAGTCTATTTATGCACTTGTGTCTAAAGTGAGAATCTTGTAGAAAGCATATAGATGGCTCAGTCTCTGTGAAGATTTTAAGCTCACCCTCGCATTTGAAGGACATTTTTTCCAGACAAATAATTTTTTTCTGGCAATTTTTTAATGCAGTATTGTAAATATATCATACCACCACTTCGTCACTACATGGTTTCTGATGAGAAACCAACAATTAGTCTTTTTTGAGTGCCCATTGTATGCTATGACTTGTTTTTTTGCTTGCTTTCAGAATTCTTTCTTTTTATCTGGTATTGGACATTCAAATAATCTGCATCTTGGACTAGTGTACTTCTATTTGGATTTATTCTGTTTGGAATCCATTTCCCTTTATGGATATTGGTATTTATATTTTTCATAAGGGTTGGGAAATTTAAAGTCATTATTTTATCAAATATTCTTTCTGTCACTTTTCCATTCTCTCCTCCATCTAAGACATTCATTGTACATATATTTGTACATTTCAAACTTTAATTCAACTTCCTGAGAGCCTTTTCATTTTTCCCCATTATATTCTGTCTTATTGCCTGTCAGTTCATGTTCCAATACATTGTCCTCTAATTCACTTATTTGATCTTCCACCATTTCAAAACTGCTGTTATACAACTTTAATATATTTTTTAATATATTTTTAATTTTTTAAAAAAGGTATTTAAATTACATAAAAGTTACATAAAAATATAGGGCATTTCCATATGACCTCTTCCTACACCTCCCACATTTTCCCACCTTAACAATATCTTTCATTAGTGTGGTGCATTCATTACAATTGATGAAAACATTTTAGAGCATTTCCACTAAGCATAGATTATAGTTTACATTGTAGTTTGCACTCTCTTCTGCACAATTTTGTAGGGTATGGCCAGATATGTAATGGCCTGTATTTGTCATTGTAATGTCATTTAGGAAAATTCCCAAGTCCCCAAAATACCCCCATATTTCACCTGTATTTCCCTTTCCCTGTCCTCAGAACCTCTAGTGACCACTGCTCCATATGAAGGATATAGTTTCTTCCATTGCTAGAATCTCAATAAGTCTGCAGTAGAATACCGGTAAGTCTCCTTTAGTCCATATTTCATCCCCCAATCCTGAGGATTCTGGGATGATGTTGCCCACTCCACCTATGATTGAGAGGAGACTTTGATCCCATGGGGCTGATGGATGGGACTCTCTTGTTTGCAGTTGTAGACTCTCTCGGTTCCTTGGGATGGTCATTGTCCATCATCATCTCCTTGTTAGTTGTCCTGGGTGAGTCCAATGAATAGGAAAGTAGGTATTGCAACTCCTTTGAATTTCAGGGCCCAGCTGGCACATCGACAGCTCAGAGATTAAAGTCTCTTGGACATACACCTACCAACTCCAGCATCAAGTATAGGTTCAAGTAAAAGGGACAGAAGAGGCATGTGTAGAGAAGTCACATCTGAGTCTAACTCTGTCACACTCAAGAACACAAACTCCAAAGTAGTGCTACTGGCAAGGCACAAACTCCAGAGCTATCTGTCATGACCATGGGTCCTGGGTGTCTCCAGAGCCATCAGGGTCCTCACTATTTGGGGAAGTATCTACATTGGCTGTCTATGAGATCCTGCTGAGACATGCATAAGCATTACGTCTCTGATATATGACCTTCAGACTCACTTTGAAGTCTCTTAACCATATACACTCATTTGTCTTTACCCTTTCCCCCTTTTGATTCAAGGACTTTTTCCAGTTGTATCACCAGACAGTGCATGGTAGTAATCATTCAGTGCCAGGGAGGCTCATCCCTGGGTGTCACGTCCATGAAGGGGGAAAAGTAATGCATTTACATGCTGAGTTTTGCTTAGAGAGAGGCTAAAGTATTTTTAATCTCATTCCTTAGGTCTTTCCATCCAGAAGTTCTATTATTTTTCTTTGCAAGCTCTCAAATATTTTTTGTATCCTCAAATAGGTTCTATTAAATATTCTTTATCTCTAGAGCCATATTTTCTTTAAACTCCTTGAATTGATTTCAAAGATTTCTGTGAAAATCATTGATTAGTTATCTTATACCTTGCATTTCACCAGGATTTTTATTTGTTCTTTTGGTTGGTCACATTTTCCTGTTTCTTAATATGAACTGTAAGTTTTTGCTGATGTCTAGTTATCTCATTATGTTGGTGAACTTATTCTGATGGTCAATTTCTCTCTCCTGTCTAGTGGGTTTTTTTTCATGACTCTTCTTTGATTTTTTGTTCATCTTATTCTAAATCTTAAATTAAAAAGGGTCAGGGACCCACTAACGGACACAAACAAGATCCAAGAGGCCCTGAGACATGAGAGATGCCAAAGAGATTTTTCTTTCACTTTTCCAGCCTGCCAGCAGATGGCATTTTTTGGTGATACTTGCCATAGAGGTGCCTCTTTCAACCTCCACTTGCTTGTGTTTCTGTGCCGGCTGTAGGCTTAATTCAAAGTTGAGCCATGCTATCCAGACTCACTGAAGAGAAACCACATTAAGCCCTCCACTACACCCTCCCTCTTCCTAGGGAAGAAAACATCCTTTCCAATCTCAGTTGTCCACCATCAGCCACAGGTTTATGAGGCTTTTCACCAAGAAAGTAGGAGATAGGTACCTTTCCAAGCAGGTGAGTACCTCTTGGTTTTATTTTCAGCCTCTTTATCTCTCTGTTCCTATCCCTTTTGGATGTTGGGGATGTCATATCCTGGTCTACAGATGCCCAAAGCAGCTTGCTCAAATAAGGATTTTTTATTTGTTCCTTTGGCTGGTCCATATCTTCCAGTTTCTTAGTAAGGTTTGTAAATGTTATGCATATAAAAATGACTTACCACATACATAAAAATAGGTCACCCCATGTCAGAGTGATGATAACATCTAGGACTCAGGTGGAACTACAAAGCTGATATGAATTATCACATCCTGAACCTGAAACTACAAGACTAGAATAAATCATCACAACTGAGCCCTTTGTAGTCTAGCCCCAGAATCAGTTATAAAAATCCCCTTCTCAGTGTCTGGGGAACTCAGTGAAATCTCCTTAAATCTGTGGGAAACAGCAAATCTGCTCCCCCTAAAAACATCCTCTGGGGTGCCTATTTCAATGTCTTAAAAACCTCAATCTTGAATCTGACCTTTAACCCAAAATACTCATCTTTTACTGTAATACTGCCTGGCCTCATTACCAACTCAACAATAAATCCACCTGCCAAAAAAAGAAATGGGACCAAAAACCTCCAAATTCTTACAGACCTCAACAATTATTTTCAATGCTTAAATAAGTGGAGCAAAATCACATGCATCCAAGCTTTCTTTGGAAAGCACTCCTCCCTCTCTCGATCCTGTCCCACTTAGGAAATTCTCCTTCTTCACTTCTCTCCCCCAAAAACCCTCTCCCCTTCCTGATGCCTCTTCAGAAACATCCTTCAATCTGGTGGACAACTCTATTCTCCCTCCTTATATGCCCCCTCCCCCTGCTGTTTCAGGGCCCTCTGCCCCTCTTGCTTTTCTCCCTCATCCAGAAACTCCCCTGGCCCCTGATGCCACTTCCATGTCAGATTCACCAAACCCCATATGTATCCTTGTTCACGTATCGTTCTCTGATCTCTCACAGATCAAGCACTGTCTTGTGCCCTATTACTCTTATCCTTCTCATTTGATCCAAAAGTTTCAATACCAAACTATCTCTTGTAACCTTACTCAGCAAGATCTCCACATCATTTTTTCAACTTGTCTATCCCCAGATGAAAATGAAAATGCTCAGACCCATGCAAATACCCTAAACCAACAAAGACTGCCAATATGCCTGTCAGAGCAATGGCAGTCCCCCAGAATAAACTAAGTCATAAATCCTCCACCCTCCAAAATTCCCAGCAGCCTCCCCATTCCAGGCAGATTAAAAAAACCCACTGGGGCCATGCCTCAAATGTAAAAAGACTGGGCAATGGGCCAAGCCCTAACCTCCTCTGGGGGCATGCCCTCAGTGCAAGCAGAGTCCACTGGAAGTCCAGTTTTCTCCAGGCCTCTCAAGGCAAGGTGGCATCAATTACCCAGTCAGACCCAATCACCAGATTTAACTTCCCAGACCCTCTGAGAATAACAATGGATGATTAAAGGTGCCTCAAAACTGCACAGTTCCACATGTCCATCTCCAAAGCAGAACCTCAGGTAACTCTGATGGTGGCAGGTAAGCCAATTTCATTTCTTATTGTAATGAAAATCACTTACTCTGCCCTTCCCCAATTCCCTGAATCCTTAACTCATTCCTCAATTTCAGTAGTGAGGGTTGATAGAATAATTTCACAACTCCTTGCAGACCCTTTTTTGCCATGCTCAATAAAAAGTCTTCTGTTCACTCATTCATTTTTAGTTCTCCCCCACTGTCCAATTCCAAACCTTAAAGAAACAATTTAACCAAGCTCAGATCACAAATACTCATTTCTTCTCCTCAAAGCCCACATGGTATCTTCCTCCATTCTCTAATAGATCTATCCCCAACTCCCTCCTCTGCTCTCCCTTTTCCACCAAATTCTGTCAATCCAAAAATTTGAAATACTAGGATTCCTATGGTTGCTACCCAATATGAACCAATTACAGTTCAATTCAAAATGGAATGCAACTTTAACGATGTTTTAAGTTTTAATCACATTTTATTTTGATCAGAATTGTTACCAGTGTGTTAAAAGGAACTTTCAGTTTTAAATAAATAGCTTACTCCTGAACTTTGATTCTGTCTAAATGCACTCCTAAACAATAGTAATCCAAAATATATGTGTTAAGTGTCTCTCTGTCTAAACTGCTAAATTAGTGTTTTACTGCTTTCATACTGCTCAAGTATTGCTAACTGGTTGCTGGTTAGTAATAAAAATGTTTCCAAGAGTGAGCTTGCATATTACAGGCAACACAAATTCCAGAGGAAATCTTAAAAGCAGTAAAAATCAGATTTATATAATAATGGAGAGCTTAAAAATAACCATAACAAAGAAGTAAAAATTATGAGTCAAATAAATAAGCTTTATGTTTCTGTTGTTGTGTCTTAACTCTTTTTACGTCTGTTTGTTTGTTCAGTGTCAGTGTATATTTTAATATCTCCAGATGGTAATATTAAATTAACAAATGAAAATTCTTAAAAGAATTTTATTCAAATGGAATAGGAAACTTGAATATAGAAAAAATTAAAAGTTTTGTCGCAGTGCTGACTAAAATTTGATATGTTTGGCTAAGGGAGTGTTTTTGTCCTAAGATAAAATGGCTAGTTTTCCTAAAATTGGAATAGAAGTATGTAAAATAAAACTACTAGAAAGACTTATAAGAGGTAGCACTAAATAACAGAATGTGTTCTGTGAAGATAAACTATAGTATATGTGGTTATGGATAGTTATAAGAAGTTTGTAAAAGCATTGTTTAAAGTGAATTATCTAAATGGCTAATTCCAGGAAATCATTATTAAACAGGAACTGAATTAATAATATTAACAAAAAGTAACTTCATAACAGGTTAACCTGTCAGAGGCCACCTCAATCTGCATATTGAAGAGGTAGTATGGAAAAAACAATCTTGATTCCATTGGGAATATTAAGTTTTCATAAAATAATGGAAAAATATTTTGGCTTTTACTGCTAAAATAAAACATCTGTTAATTAATGTAATCACAACAAAGATGTAAAAGTGAAAAATAAAGTAATGAGATGCCTAAGTTCATTTGATATGTTATAAGTTGAGTGAGAAATGTTTAAAAACTGTGATAAAATTAAAAGGGATTCTTTAACCCTCTGTTAATCAAAATTGTTATCATGGTTTTAATTATTTTAAAAAATGGTATGTGTCACAGAAACAATCTCTTTGCCTAGAAATCAAGAGGTAGATGCTTTACCTTGTATTCATCTGATTTGCCCCACCTCTGCTAAAGAAGAAGCTCTATAGCTGCAGAAAGATAGTGGCCATTAGAAGCTGCCAGGGGTAGTGCATAAAAATAAATTATTGTAAATTAAAACAACACCACTGCTGTATGCAGCAGTCCTAAATATTGCTAGTTCATAGCAAAAAAATAATATCCAGTTATGTCACTATCACTTTGTCTTAGAACTTGCTAAAGCTTTCTTTAGTATCTCCTTAGGTAAGTCAAGCCAGCCTGCATTTGCCTTCATGTGAAAAAGTCTACAGTGAATTTTGCAGTGCTTCTCCAAGGCTGTGTGCATAGCTCAACTATCTGTGCTGACCTGGTGGCAGAGAATCTGGTGGAATAAACCTGTGGCTTTAGCCCTATTTCATTATATTGATGATATTATGTTAACCAGTAATTATTTTTACCGGATTAAAAGAAACATCAGAAACAGTGGTATCTTATCTTAAAAGCCTGGGGTAGGCAAACAATTGGAACAAGCTGCAAAGTCCCTGCTGCTCTGTCAAACTCTTAAGTGTTATTAAAATATAATGTCTACCCACACCATAAACTCCAAAACAATTAATGGCCTTTCTGGGGTTGTTGGGGTACTGAAAACCCTTCATCC